>APFE031266936.1:0-23603 GCA_000404065.3 Pinus taeda | reverse complement strand
TATTTTAATAAAATAATATATAACGTGTCCTGTTCCGGGGGGTCAGCATGTCCGAATCCGACACCACGAATCTCGAACCCTACGTGTCCCGAATCCCCGCGTCAAGTGACTTAGCTCTTGATCTGTGTTTTCTAAAGAGCCCAACTAAATAAGCTTCAAGATTATCATAAGATTTTCATTTTGTGATGCATGAGGGTTTCGAGCTAGCACCTCCTTTTTAATTTTTATTTTTTTTAAATCATTGTGCTTATTTGATAAATCTGCTAATTAGAGCTATTAAACACGTTTAATAGATCAAGGGAACTGAGTTGGACTCATATTCCTCTTCATATATTCCATTGTGAATATTGTAGTTTATTTGTCTGTAGTTAATTTTCACTATCTTTTGTATAGATCTAATACTTCACAAATATTTTGTAAATAACTTCAGGATTTCAAAATTATTTAAGTTTTAATTTTGTAGTTTAAATTCTCTTTAATTAATTTTAACTTTTAAATTTTTTAAAGTTCCTTTTTTTTGTCCCACATTCAAAACTTAAAAAAAAGGTTTCTCTAATTTGTATATATACATACTAAACCCATTGTATTTTAAAATTCCTTTTTGTATATATAATTGCTTGAATTTTTATTGTATTTCTATTTTTGTAAATTATTTTTGGTTAGCCCTTGTACTTGCATTTTATTTTAATTTGTAAATATATCCTAACCCTTTGTTTTCTTTTTTATATAATTATCTTAAAGCTTTGATTTACTTATAATATTTCCTTTATAAACCTTTGTGAATAATCCTTCTCCTAACCCTGTCTATATATATTAACCTTGTATATGCTTGTTTTATTTTTCTCACAGATCTGAAGATTAGCAAAGGCGTAGGCATAGGGTTTGAAAATATTTTGCAGCTCTTTGTTGAGAATCTAAAAGAGAAATCGAAAATTTGGCAGCCATGATAAATTCTAGCCGTGAGATTTTCTTTTTGAAAGGACCTTGAACCCCAAGGAAAATTTGACATGGATTTGGTTGTGCAGGCTTGTATACATTTTCTGGGCCCAAGTCTGAATTTTATTCTATGGTAGCCACATGGTCTTGAAAACCAAACAGTTCTGTTAAATGCCTCTGTCACTAGATCTTAAACTTATCTTGCTACAAATCATGGCTGAGAACTTCTGTCTCTTTTGCTTCTGAATTGTGAGCTCTTTTCGATCCCCAAACCCTCCACTCTATTTTCTGATCCAGTGTTCTTTGAATTTATTGAGGGCTTCATTCATGCTTTGAGGTAGCCACAAGGGCTTTGAGATTATTTATGAGTAGGCAGCAGGCCTTTAGGGCTAGTCTTGGCCCTCGTTATCAAATTTCTTGAGGAATTTAAGGTAAAAAAATTTCAATATAAATATCACAAGGGTTTGTCTTTTTTATTGTAATTTATTTTGCAGATTTTGGAAGGCTTATTTTAAGGAAGCCGCAATTCTTGTTAGCCTTCCGAACCTTTGATCCATTTACACAAACTTTTGAAGCTTTGGAAGTCATTTTCTCTCAAAATTTTGTGATCCCAATTACTGTTTAAAATCTGATATATCACTATAAAAGGCCACATCAGTTTGAAGGCTGTATCCAGCTTAGCCACAGGCCTCCCACAGTTTGCTCACATTTCTTTCGACTTGAAGGTTCTCAAATCAATGTGCTGGGTTGCTACAAACTTTTGTTTTTTTTTTTTTAAATCCTTTTCTGTCGTAAAATTTTCCATAAATTTTAAATAATAATTTGGAGCCTTTCATCTACTTGGGACGTGAGCTTTTGAGGCTTGGATTTTCTCTTTGAAGTTTTATTTTGGGTGCTTTTGGTTTGATCTATCTTGGCAGCTTGAAGAGATAAATTCATCAGGTTATCAATCATTGTTAAAAATATTTCTCTTTCAGCAACACTTACTGGCGGTAATCTGGTTTATTTGACAAATCTGAAAGAGCATTGCTTGAAGGCTTATTTCTAGTTTATGTGGACATTAAAAGCCTTTCCTTCAACCCAGTGCAAAGGCATATTTGCAAGATCTGATCTCGCTATTTTGCAAGGCTAACACATTGTGATTGCAGGAATTATATCATTGGGTTGAATTGTAAATAGTGTGCATCAATACCCTACTCTCCAAGACAAGGCTACAATCTTTAGAGTCTCAACTCTCAATTCCTTTCCTCCGTGGCTTATTTGCAGACTGTCTAATAACCAGATCTGAAATACTACATTACAGACCCAAATCACATTACAAGCCTAATAATAAAGACCTAAAGCAATCTAAATTCATCTAACATGTTTTGGGCTCTTGTTCCTTGCTTTTTGGTTGACTGATTTTGGTTTATTAATATCTGATACTACAGTGGTATATTTCCATTCTTCCCAACATTAAAGCTTGGTATTGACTGTTGCATACTGGTGAATGGCACTGTGAGCTGGTCTTGGCCAAGTAGTGGATTAATATGTATTTGACAACAGTGGGATTCTGAATTGATATTTCATAGCTTGGTTGCAAGTAATTTAATATTTCCTATATGAAAGCATCAATTCATAGCTTGGTTGCAAGTAATTTAATATTTCCTATACAAAAGCATTTGGCCGCAAGTGAAAGACATTCATATAAGCACATATTTAGAGGTATTGACATTATTTTATTTAGTAATCTTAAAAGTGCTTCATTGTTCAATGTTGGAACCTTGCTATCTTGGCATCTATTGCATTGAAGTATTTTGACAGCTTGCATCTCATTAGCATACCATTGCTTTATGAGCACCCTTAAACTTTACTTGCAAAGTTACATTTCTCTTGTGCTTGCCGCTCATTTTTATCATCTGATATTGCTATATCGTGGAAGTGCCTTACTTTATCATTCTTGCAAGTTATCTGTTGTTCATATATCAGTCTTGCATCTTGTACTGATTTATCCTTGCAATATTGCCTATCTTGTGGCTTGAGGAATATTTCATCATTGAGCAAGTTCTCTAATTTATTTGAGCATTGTATCTAGGCACTGGTCTCTTATGGTCTCATCTTAAGTGTCATATTATTTTAGCTGAGGTTATCAGTCTCACATTGTTCAATTTGATAACATAGCTTGCCCTCTAATCGCACTTCAAGCTACCTAGAGAAGCAATTAACGTGCCTCAAATCTCCTAGAACTTCTTGTTCCAAGTTTTCCCCTCATTATTACCTTTATGGGACTACCCCCCTTGACTTAGCTAGGAGAGAGTCTAAATGGAGTGAGTAGAGATCAAGGTGATAGCCCCTACTCTGAGCGTTGCGCCTCAGGTGTACACTTTGAGTGACAACACACCTCATACTTCATATGAGGACATATTATGTTGATTTCATCTAGTATGACTTGTGCCTTTCTGCATCCTTTCAGAGGAGGAGATCTTCTTCCCTCGATCATGCTTCTTAAGATAGAAGTGATGATCTATATTACCTGCAACCATATGACATGACATTATAAAAATTAAATACAAGCATACATACCTCATTTTATCTTTAGGTCATCTAGGCTTCTTCCAACAGCTTCCTTGATTGAAGTGTCTTCAATCCCTTGATCTGCTTCATCTCTTATGGACATCATACCATCATCCCATAAATTCAATAAGTTGGAATTTCTAATGAAACACTTGCTTCCTCTCTTGGTTAGTGAATCCTCCGACTAGGATTCTATCAGAGAATTTTGAGGATCTTGTATATCCTCATATGGCAAATATTTCCTTTTTAACTTGATGTATGATGAGACCTGTCCTAGATGACTTCTTCCTTTGCTTCAATGTCCAATGAGGTTCCCAAGAGTTATGTCCTTCATGTTTGACTGTCATGGATTTTGTTTTCCATGATTCCCATGGTGATGCCACGAGCTCTTACTTCTAATGCTTTTATGATGCCATGATGCATCTTATTCTCATGATCATATCTAAAGATTTAGGAGCTTATGATAGGACCCCTTTTGTGAGGGATACCATCTCACTCATATGGAGATTTGTTAATCCCTCTTTCCTTGGCCCTTTTCTTCAACTTCCTTCATCTTTCTGGCGATATGAACTTCTTTCCATATAGCATTGAACCTTATACTATTATGTCTTGATTGAGGACCAAACCTTCCTTTCCTTTCTGCACATGATTGAGTTCTTTAACCTTTAATACTTTTGTTTGCAACTTGTCTTTCTCTATCTAGCATGGAGACCACAAATTGCAGATGAGGTAACCTTCTTGTTCACTAACATTAGTTACCTCGCTTATCAATGATGACTACCTTCTTATCATATTTCCTAGATCTCTCAATTGAGATCTCATGAAGATATTCCTTCATTCTTTGATACCTTTAATCAGGGCTTCGGCTAAATGATATGACCTTCTTTACTTCATTTCAGAGAGTATATCTTCTAGTATTTCACGTATCTCTTTTATGTCTCCTTTCTTGCTACATAGGGATGAAAGAACCTTGAGAATTCCCTCCCATGAATTCAAAGGAGACCTTGATATGTTCACTAACTTCTCTTAACTATGAGGATAATTACAATCCTCCTTTTTCCATGCAAGGACCTTTAAGTGATTTCATACGAATCCTATGAGTCTTCTTGATGCATTTCAAACAATGCTTGACCTTCATAGACCTTTTGCATAGACATCAATGACTTATCTTTCAGGGATTGTATCTATCCTCCTTTCTTATGCAAGGAATTTCGATGACCCAACCAATTCATAGATCTCCTTGCAGACATGAATTCACTTAACTTGATTATAAAAAGATATTTACTTGATTTGTGAAGACAAAATCTTCACCTTGATCATGTTGATGAAGTAGATGTATGAGGACTTCTTCTTGGATGATCCTTTTCCAAATGAGAAAGCCTTTCCTCAATAAATGATTTGTTGCATCATCAAATGTTCATCTTTCATAGTATAGATTAGGATTGCTGCTAGGGTTTCAACATTCTCCAAGCTGATGTGGTCTTCGTTTTGAGGTCCTTCGAGCTATCTTGCTTTGTGGACAACTTGATGAGTGTCTTGATGGCCTTTTTGATGATGACAATGCAGACAAAATCTCTTGTTGTTGTAGACTGCTCTTTGATCTAGGGTTTGATCGAGATTAGGGTTTGATTCTGCAATGTAGATCTTGACATCCTTTCAACGTGCTTTGATGCCATGCTAGAAATTTGATCCTTGAATGTCTCCTTTCTTCCCTTCATTCGACTGTAACCATAGCTCTGATACCATGTTGAAGAATCTAGGCCAGATTGAATTAATGAGATTCTTCTTATCATGATAACTATTTGTGAGGCATTTAGTCTTTTAGTGTTAATTTATGGTATGTTCTATGCTTAGAGAAGTTTACTTCAAATTCTTCTTATTAGCCATTGTTTAGCAATCACATTAACATAAAGTAAAATGTTGATAGAACATTAATAGATCGACAAAAAACAAGCCAAGACAAGAGACACTAGATGTGGCGGCTAGCCAGCGACAAACCCCAATGTGGGGAAACCCTTTGATCAATTCTTCTATAATCTTCAATAGTACAACACAAAGAGAAATAGTACAAATATACAAATCTGTAATTTTATGACAGCAACAGCAAACCCTAACCAACAAAGAATTGACCAACAATCAGCTTGGTCAATATCCTAGTCAACTTTGCCTCCAATAGCAAGAAGAGGCACGCCATAAACAATTCGAAAAACCCAGTCAAATGAAGTCAACTAAACTCAACCTGTTGCCAACAATTAGTGTAGTCAACGCTGGTCAAACCCGAGGTCAGAATGCCTCGATTTGCGTGCCAAAATTTGCGGCTTGCCTAGGAGAGACAGCCACACCAAAATTGCACTCAAGAAAAGTCCATGCTAGTCAACACTGGTGAAAGAGACATCTATAGCCCTATTCAACGCAGTCAAACAGTTCTGCGTCCTCAAATCTGCATCCTTTTGCGTCCTCCAACTTCGTCCTTCTGCGTCCTCCTTCCCACGTGTGTGTTGCTCCTTGTGTGTAAACCCAATCAACTAAGGAGAGAAGAATGTGAGAGATGAGATGAGTGAATAATGCCTCAACCTATCTCGTATTTATATAAAACGTTAAGGATGTGTGCCACACATTTCGCTGCTAGCCAACCTTGACAATTTATCAAGTAAATACAAATAAATTCATATCTCCATAAATACATGTCAGAATCGGATGATCATTAGATCAATCCTACACCTCTCGATGAGAGGAATCCATGAAAAATATCAGCTGCCATAAATAAGATGACCCACATGGAGTTTGGCCCTAGTTGCCAATTTTAACACTCTCTCTCAACTAGGGAGAGCTCCATCTGCTAATCCATTTGACCGTCGATACTATCTCTGCCATCAAATGCGCTGCTCTGCACTATTTGGCTCTACTCTACTCTGCTATGAAGAAGAAGAAATGATTGAAGATGTATCATACCATCCTCCACTGACCTGAAGTCAGTCCCAAACAGTGTCATACCACTCTTACTGATCCCAGATCAGTGCCAGAAGAGAGTGTCTCAAACCACTCATACTAATCCCAAATTACTTTCATTGATCCCAGATTAATGGAGGTCATCCTAGCATAGGGAGTACGATAGATACAACGATGCGTCCATCGATAGTACTACTATGGTTGCTAACCCCACTTCCCTACTCATTGGCCAGATGAGAGGTACTTCCCATGAGTCCCAAACTGCATGGGTAAGATGCCTCGACGGGAGAACCATTCATCTTGTCCATAAGTCACCACGGGGTATCACAGGGGTAGGCTGAACCTTTCACCCTGTACACAGCGCACCACTAGGGCAGGGTAAGTCACCCTATGGTCGCTTGTTGCTCCAAGAAGTACTCGAAGCACCCCGGAGCTCCCAAAGCTCAATGCATGCATCATGCAGGACCCTCATAAGAGGGTCTCTCAACGACTCTAAGTCGTTCTTGAAAAGTCAAGAACTTGACCTTTCCCAGGGGCTTTGTCAGAATGTCGGCGACCTGCTCATCTGTACCGATATGATGGACCCTTATTGCTCCCCGTTGTACCATATCCCAGATAAAGTGGTACCTGATATCGATATGTTTGGAGCGACCATGAAATATGAGATTCTCTAATAAATGAATCCCACTTTGGTTGTCACACAGGATCACGATAGTATCCAATGTAAATCCAAACAACTCACTGAAGAGCTTCCGCAACCAGACAACCTCACAAGAGGCCATACTCGCAGCAATGTACTCTGCCTCAGTGGTGCTCAAAGCCACTGACTTCTGCTTCCTGCTCATCCAGGATATCGAAGCAAATCCCAAAGATAAACAACACCCAGAAGTTCTTTTTCGGTCCACCACACTGCCTGCCCAATCAACATCAGTATATCCATGTAGTCTCACATCTCCGATAGTGTATCTCAACCAATGGGTGTTTATGCCACGAAGATATCTCAACAGGTTCTTGGCACCAATCCAATGTGAGTGGTGAGGCTCAACCATATGTTGACTCAATGTGTTGACTACAAAACATATATCTAGACGGGAGTTCACCAAGAACATCAATGCTCCTATGAGTTGACGATACTAGGTAGCATTTTGCAAAACAGGTCCGACAACACTATCGCTTAACTTCTTGAAGTCAAGCTCCATCAGGGTAGTCACGGGCTTGCAATCCACCATACCGAATCTCTCTAATATCTTCACCACATATTTTCCTTGAGATAGGAAAATCTCGCCTGGCTTCTGCCAGACTTCCAGTCCTAGGAAATAGTGCATCAATCCTAGGTCCTTCATCTCAAATTTGGAAGCCAACTCCCTCTTACATTTGTGAATGAGGGGGTCTGCACATGTCAAAAAGAGGTCATCAATGTACAACACCAATATGAGAGGTTTGTCATCTTCAACCTTAAAGTAAAGGTTAGGGTCAACTTCACTCCTAGTGAATCCCAGCTTCATCAAGTAGCTATCAATCCTCTCATACCAAGCTTGAGGTGCTTGCTTCAACCCATAGATAACTTTCTTCAACCTACACACGTGAGATTCTTGATCATGAACCTCAAATCCTTCAGGTTGTTCTGCATAGACTTCCTCTTTGATCAAACCATGCAAGAACGTGGTCTTGACATCCATCTGATGTAGGTTCCATCCTTGCGAAGAAGCAAGGGTTATGATCGAGCGAATGGTGGTATATTAGGCAATAGGTGCAAATATCTCATCATAGTCTATACCTTCCTTTTGAGAGAAGCCACGAGCAACAAAATGAGCCTTATACTTTTCAGCACTTCCATCAACTCCATGCTTTATCTTGCAAAGCCATTTCGAAGTGACAACAGATTTATCCTGGGGTCTAGGGACCACATTCCAGACATTGTTCTTCATGATGGACTCGTATTCCTCAATCATAGCATCCTTCCATACTTGATGCTTCATGGCTTCTGTGAAAGATGAGGACTCATTTTGAATGATCATGCTCATAATGGTCAAGTATCCATGATACCTAGTCGGATTCTTACTTTCCCGGAAAGTCCCTTTGGGTGCAATGTGTCCTTCAACATCATCAAGTGTCCCCCTAAGCCATGAGTGCCTCTTCTTAGAAGAGGAAGGCTCTTGCGAAGGGGGATCAATAGGGTCCATAGGTTCTTCCACTGCGGGCATCGTTTCATCTTGTTTTTCCTCCGGTTTGCTGGTGTCAGCTTCTCCAAATTTCCTTAGTATAAGAAGATTGTCAACATTGCTAAGAGCCATATCTTCATCAAAGGTGACATCATGGCTAATCTCGACTTCTCTTTGACCAGCCACATAGATTCTATAGCCCTTAGCATTGTCGCTATAGCCCACGAAGATTCCCTTCTTTCCAGGTGCACCCAATTTATTCCTTTTCTCTTTTGGCACATGAAATAAACAGGACTTCCAAAAATTCTAAAATGAGATACATCAGGCTTCTTACCAGTGAACATCTCTTCAGGAGTCTTGGAATCCAATGCTTGATGAGGGCATCGGTTTTGAACATATACGGCAGTATTCGCAGCTTCGTCCCATAGAAACCTTGGAGGCCTTTGATCATGGAGCATGGAACGAACAATTTCCAAAATTGTATGGTTCTTCCTTTCTACCACACCATTCTGCTCAAGAATGTATGGTGTTGTGGTCTCCCTCTTAATGTCAACTTCTTTGCAAAAGTCATGGAACTCATTGGATTCATAGTCGGTCCCATTATCAGTCCTTAAGATCTTGATCTTCTTCTCAATTTTATTCTCGATCAAGGCTTTGAAGTGACGGAACCAGGAGAACACTTCATCCTTCCTTTTCAAGAAGTATATCCAAGTCTTGCGAGAATAATCATCTGTAAAAGTGAGGTAATATAAATATCCTCCCAAGGACTTCACAGGCATCATACCAGAAATGTCGGAGTGAACCAACTGCAATACACCGGAGGTCTTGCTATGGATTGAGGTCAATAGTCCCCTTTTGAGTTTTCTTTCGCACACCCCAGACATACATCTTCTTGCTCTACTTTAAACTCAGGCATCCCTGTCACCATTTGTCTCACATCGGGTAGAGCTTTATAATGAAGGTGGGCAAACCTCCGGTAAAATAGTTCGGACTGAAGAGATGTTGCAAAGACATGACACCCAACAGACTTCCTCCGACTTGATATAAAGAGTGAACTTGAAACCCAAGAGTGAAAGCATCTTTAAAATTCTTTTTCCATACACATACCTTGCCATCGATGAAAGCCACCTTGTAGCCTTTGTCTTCCATTGCCGAAATGGACACTAGGTTCTTCTTGAGATCAGGTACATATAGGACTTCTTGCAAATGAATTGTGTTACCCTAATTCAATTGAAAAGAAACATTCCCTACACCTTTCACAGGATATTTGGAGTTGTCTCCAAGAATAGTTTCCAGGTTGGTCTCCTTCTCTATCAAATTAGAGAGAGCTTCTTTGTAACCAGTGAAATGCCTTGAGGCACCACTATCAATAAGCCAATCGCCCAATGAATCCGGAGGAGAGGTAGTAGAGAGGGCCGATATCAGATAATATTCATCTTGCTTATTGTTGACAACGTTAGATTCATACCTGGATTTTCTTTCTTTCTTGGAGGGTTGACCACTTCCTTGATTTCCAGCATTCCTCTTTCCTTTGCCATTGAGCCTGCCCTTCCATTGATTGTTGTTGGAATTGCATGGGGAGTGATTTTGATCATCGTCATGAGATGTGTCCTTTCTATCAGGACACTCCCTCGCATAGTGGCAAATTTTGTTGGAAATGAAACATCTTCCTTTCCTTCCACCTTTCGGTCCGGCCTTTCCCTTAGATTTTGACTCGGAATTATTTCTCCTTTTAGCATGAGAGGAGAAAGTAGCGGGATTTCTTCTAATTTAGGCATTTCCTGCTCTTCCATCCTTGTCTCTTCTTGAATGCATCTCGCCATCAAGTCCTCAAATCCTGGAATTACATTATTGTTGAGAAGAGTGGTTCTAAATACATACCATTCGAATGGGAGCCCTCCAAGAGTTGTGATGGTCAATTCCCTGTCAGGAATGACTTCCCTAATCGATAGGAGATCATTCTTGATCTCGGTGATCCCTAAGAAGTAGGCTTGCATATTCTTATTTTTTCCCTTCTTAATTTCCTTCAGCTTATTCTTAAGGAACAAAACTTGATTTGCATCACTAACTTTAAACAAGCTTACCAACCCATTGTAGATTTCCTTGGAGGTGTTTAGCTCGGAAAAGTAGGCCACCAGGCGCTTGTCGATAGAGTCCCGGATGATCTTCTTTTCTTTGAATTCTCCCTTGGTCCACTTTTCCTTGCAACCACTGATGCATTTGATGGAGGCTCAATGATTCTGCCTCTCACATGGTCCAACACTTCCTGCTCTTCCAATGTCAGATCGAGGGACATCTTCCATCCGTGATAGTCAGACTTCTCACGGAGCTTGTCTTCGACGAGGAAGTGTGATGAGGAACCCATGGAGACTATAGACTTTTTCCAACAGTGTTCGGTGATTGCTCTTGCTCTTGCTCTTGTTTGGGCTTTGTCTTCACCTCAGCTCCGACACCATGTTAATTTATGGTTTGTTCTATGCTTAGAGTCGTTTACTTCAAATTATTCTTATTACCCACTGTTTAGCAATCACATTAACATAAAGTAAAATGCTGATAGAACATTAATAGATCGACAGAAAACAAGCCAAGAGACACCAGATGTGGTGACTAGCCAGGGACAAACCCCAATGTGGGGAAACCCTTTGATCAATTCTTCTATAATCTTCAATAGTTCAGCACAGAAAGAAATAGTACAAATATACAAATTTTTAATTTTATGACAGCAGAAGCAAACTCTAACCAGCAAAGTCAAAGATGGTCAAACAATATAGAATTGACCTCCAATCAACTTGATCAATGTCCCAGTCAACTTGGCCTCCAACAACAAGAAGAGGCAGCCCGTAAACAGTCTGAAAAACACAGTCAATTGAAGTCAACCCGCTGCCAACAATTAGGGAAGTCAACGCTGGTCAAACCTGAGGTCAAAATGCTTCGGTTTGTGTGCCAAAATCTGCGGCTTGCCTAGGAGAGACAGCTACACCAAAACCACACTCAAGAAAAGCCCACGTTGGTCAACGTTGGTCAAAGATACATCTGCAGCCCTGGTCAACGCAATCAAATAGTTCTGCGTCCTCAAATTTCTGTCCTTCTGCGTCCTCCAACTTCATCCTTTTGCGTCCTCCTTCTTCCCACGTGTGTGCTACTCCTTGTGTGTAAACCCAATCAACTAAGGAGAGAAGATTGTGAGAGATGAGATGAGTGAATAATGCCTCAACCTCTCTTGTATTTATATGAAACATTGAGGATGTGTGCCACACATTTAGCTGTTGGTCGGCCTTGACAATTTGTCAAGTAAATACAAATAAATTCATATCTCCATAAATACATGTCGGAATCGGATGATAGTTAAATCAATCCTACACCTCTCGACGAGAGGAATCCAAGAAAAATATCAGCGGCCATAAATAAGATGACCCACATAGAGTTTGGCCCTAGTTGCCAATTTTAACATTTAGATTATTAGCAAAACCTTTTGCTTATTATCATTAGTGTGTGTATTTCTTACTTCAACAAATAGCTATCAAAGCAAAGAGACAAGAGCACAAGATATGACATTCTGCTAGGGCTAAAACCTCTCCCTCTTGGAGAGGAAAACCCACACAAAATTATTCTTATAGAGATTCGTATTGATGAACACCAAGACCACGACCCTTGACTTCCTTATCCACTCCAAGACCAAGACACCAATCCTCTTTACTGCTAAGATCATCACCATCACTGCTGCTTCACCGAGGTCATCTTTGAGATCATCATAGCTACACCATCATCAAGATCATTACTATGCATTAACTGAGTTTGTCATCTTACATTTACTGAGATCATTATTGAGATCATCATTGCATATGTTGAATAAAGTGTAACTAGGTTCGGTCTTCATAATGACATGATCTTTGTATTTGATGTAATAAAAGGAAATAAATTATTTTTGTAATCTTGCTACATGAATTTCATGAGCAAGAAGTGTCTCTAGTTAAAAGACTTCTTCTTGATGTCTTTAGGATTTATTTATATGTCAAAGAGTCATGTCTATAGAAACTCTTCATGAGTTTATGTAAATATGTACAAGTCTTCTAAGTTGTCTAACAACCCTCCAAGACCAAGATCAATGGCTCAAAACAAGCCTTCCGAAGTCTGCAAGCAAAGCAATAAAGAAATGACCATGTCAGCTCCAAAATAAATGATTTAAAATATATAACTATGTTTTGTTGGCTTGAAGCAAGAAGTCATGTCGGTTCATAAGGTAATGTCAGCTCAATTATATGTGCACAACCACTATAAATAACCTGTTGGGGTATCCGCAAATGAGAAGGACAAAACTCGCATAAAGGAGGAGTCGCAGTCAAGGCATGAAGTCGTAGTCAAGACATGAAGCCGCAAAGAGCCGTAGGTAAGAGGAGCCGCAATCAAGTGAAGCCACAATCAAGAAAATGAGTCACAGTCAAGAGGAGCCGCAGTCAAGGTAGCCCCAATCAAGGGAGACACAGTCAAGGTCATGGAGCTGCAGTAAGGAGGATGAGGTCTAAGGGTTCAGTTGTCTCCTCGGATGGATTAAGGAACAATAGAACTAAAGCCTATTAATTCTCAGCATGGCAATCTCGGTATGACAAGGAGTAGTCTTGATCTTAGTGGTACTCCTGTAGCAAACTAGTCATTGGACAATAGAGATAGATCTATTCTCTTGGATCAATGAATATTATGTCAAACGTTATCTCCTCTATATATATTACAGTCTTGCCATGACCTGATAATGAGATAAGGGTTCGATGAAGAGATCCTTGACATACGTGTCATCACAGTATTCAGATCTAGAATAAGGCAGTGTCAACATGCTTTGAGGAATAGTGACAAGGATCATAGTCTTGATCCTGACTTAATTGCAATCACAGTAATTATAGATCATGCTCATATAATATATATATATATATAATATATATATATATATATATAATATATATATATTATATATATATATCAGTGATCTCATTAACTTGGAGGATCTCAGTGCACCAAGTGATCCTGGTGATACTATTGTAAAGGCATCTATGTTGCAAAAGTGATGAAGATCATGGTGTTGTAGCAGTGATGAAGGTCATGGTATTGCAAAACATGATGGTGATGATCTCTGTGGTGTAGCAAAGATGATCTCAGCATTGTCACGAAGAGGATTGATGGCTTGGTCTTGGAGACGCAGAGTG
Source organism: Pinus taeda (assembly GCA_000404065.3). Classification (NCBI taxonomy): domain Eukaryota; kingdom Viridiplantae; phylum Streptophyta; class Pinopsida; order Pinales; family Pinaceae; genus Pinus; species Pinus taeda. The sequence goes on along the minus strand of APFE031266936.1, from coordinate 9,808 downwards.
TGTCAAGGGTCATGGTCTTGGTCTTTGTCAATGGAATCTCTATAAGAAGAATTTATGCATGGGTCTTCCTCTCCAAGAGGGAGAGGTTTTGGCCCTAGCAGATAGCCAACCATTTGTGTTCTTGTCTCTTTTGTTTGATAGCAGTTTGATGAAGTTAACTTACACATGCTAATAATAAAGTAAACAATCAAGCTAAGATAAAATTGCATTAACACTTCACAAATTGTAATCATGTTAAAAGAAGAATCACCTTAATATGCGTGCCCTAGATATTTCAACAACATATTTACTGAGATCATTTCTGCATTTTGTAATTATGTTTTTCATCGAGATCATGGATTCATCAATACGCATTGTGAGATCTAATTATCCCAATTGCATCGAGATGTGTTCATTGAGATTTCATTATGACTGTATTTGATGATGATGAGACAGAGTATGTCTCTGTTTCTTCTTATGTGAAACTTTCACTAAGATGTTAAATAGACTTTCTTTGTTTACACGAATGTTGCAAATGTATCTTTCTATCACAGGTCTACCAAGACTATTATTGAGACAGAGATACTAAGATAGAGTATCTCTCCACCTTTGAGAATGCCAAGAACACTTGACTCTCCATCCACGAGTATGCCGAACATTTGTCACAGTGACTGTGTTGATTATGAGACAGTCATTATGTTTCCGAGACAGCATTTGCTTGAAGACTGTATCAGGATGCCGAGACAGAGAGATTTCTTTCACCGAGGCAGAGCACCAAGATCATAGTTTGTTATAACCATTGAAGATTACAGAATCTTTCTTCCATCAAAGCACAAAACCGTTGTCTTCATGCGAGATACCAGTATCACTATATCATGCGAAGTTTCAGAATGATCCAAATTATATCCTCTTGTGATTAGTCTAGCTGCTTATATATAGGTGTTGGTCCATGTATGCAAGTTGACATGAAATTAGTGAACCGTTGCATCATTTCATTGAGCTGACATATCATCTCTACATATTATGAAGCCGACTTGACTCTCTTCACTGTTTTGTTGGCAGTCTTCTTCTTTGGAGGATGGTGCTTGTCTTGGAGAACTACTTGACACTAGGTTGACTGTTGACCCATGTACATTACATAAATGCTCAAGAAGAGCTCTTTAACACGATTTTGACTCTTTGACTTTCCTAGACCTATGGAATGAGCAAGAAACTCATTCATATAATTAACAAAAATAATATTTCTTTTTCTTGACAAGTACAAAGATCAAAATTACATTGACAAATACCGAACCTAGTTACACTTTTCTTCAACAGTGTCATCTACAAATAAGTACTGATGTGGAAGGATGGAAGATCCTAAACCATACATGATGTGGGAAAGGTAGTTGTAGGAAGGAAAGCTAGATATTGTTAGAATTGGCAACAAGGGCCAAACTTCATGTGGGTCATCTTATTCATGGTTGATAATATTTTTATTAGATTCCTCTCGTCGAGAGGTGTAGGATTGATATAAAGATCATCCGATTCCGATAAGTATTCATGGAGATATGAATTTATTTTGATTATGGAATTATTATCAAGCCGACCTACAACTCATGTAGGCTCAAAAGCCCAACAGTCGCATCTATTCAAACATCATCAGTTGTGTAAAAATACAAGAGGACTTTTCCTCATTTGCACTCACTCATCTCATCACATCTCTCTCTCTCTCTCTCTACTGCGCAGAAAAGAGTCTCTTCTCTGCTGCGCAGAAAAGGGTCTCTCTGTCACACATGTGAAGCCAAGCGCTGCTGAAACTGACGCTGCAACTGCAGAAGTAAAGTTTGACCTGTGTGAACTAGAAGATCTCCTCATTTGAACTACGTTGTAGGTTCATTTGAACCTCCTCTGAAAGCCACAACTTTTGGTGGTGGAATCAAATGAATTCGACGGACGGTTTGCAAGATATCGACTGCCCTAGTTTGAAGGAAGCTGTTGAAATTGAAGCTACAACTGCAGAAGTAAAGTTTGACCTGCATGGGCCAGAAGATCTCCTCAACTGAACTGTGTTGTAGGTTCATCTGAACCTCCTCTAAAAGCCACAACTTTTGGTGGTGGAATCAAGTCAATCCGACAGACAGTTTGCAAGATATCCACTGCCCTAGTTTGAAGGAAGCTGCTAAAACTGAAGCTGCAACTCCAGAAGTGAAGTTTGACCTGCGTGGACCAGAAGATCTCCTCATCTAAACTGCGCTATAGGTTCATCTAAACCTCCTCTAAAAGCCGCAACTTTTGGTGTTGGAATCAAGCCCATCCGACGGTCAGTTTGTGCAATATCGTTTACCCTAGTTTGATGATGAAGTCGCTAACGTTGATGCTGCTGATCTAGGGTTTGCTACTGCTGATATAAATCATATTTATTGTATTGTTTCTCTCTGCTAAATTGTTGAAGATAAAATAAAATTTGATCAAATGGTTTTCCCACATTGTGGGGTTTGTCCCTGGATAGCCGCCACATCTTGTGTCTCTTGTTTTGGCTTATTTTCTGTCGATCGTTTAATGTTCTATCTGCACTTTACTTTATGTACATGTAATTGCTAATCTGTGGAATATAATAAGAAAAAGAAGTAAGCTATTATAAGCATAGAACATACCATAACTTAACATGGTATCAAAGCTGAGGTGAAGACAAAGCCTGAGCAAGAGCAAGAGCAATCATCGAAGAGAAGATTGGCAAGGCTATCCTAAAAGAATTATGGGGTCCTCAACACTCTTTCTTGCCGAAGACAAGCTCCATGAGAAAGCTGACTATCAGGGATGGAAGATGTCTATTGATCTAACCCTAGAAGATCAAGGAGTGTTGGACCATGTAAGAGGCAATATTATTGAGCCTCCATCAAATGCATCCACTACTGCCTGGAACAAACGGAAAAACGGAGAAGTCAAAACAAAGAAGATCATCCGAGACTCTATCGACAAGCACTTGGTGGCCTACATCTCTGAACTGGACACCTCCAAGGAAATCTATGATAGACTGGTGGAGTGTTGGACCATGTAAGAGGCAATATTATTGAGCCTCCATCAAATGCATCCACTACTGCCTGGAACAAATGGAAAAACGGAGAAGTCAAAACAAAGAAGATCATCTGAGACTCTATCGACAAGCACTTGGTGGCCTACATCTCTGAACTGGACACCTCTAAGGAAATCTATGATAGACTGGTGAGTTTATTTAAAGTTAATGATGCAAATCAAGTTTTGTTTCTTAGAAATAAACTGAGGAAAATCAAGAAGAGTAAAAATGAGAGTATGCAAGCATACTTCTTAAGAATCACCGAGATCAAGAATGATCTCCTATCTATTGGGAAGACTATTACTGACAGAGAAATGGCACTCATGACTCTTCGAAGATTGCCATCCGAATGGTACGTCTTCAGGACTACTCTTCTGAACAATAATATAATTCCTGGTTTCGAGGAATTAATGGCTAGATGCATTCAGGAAGAAACAAGGGTAGAAGAGCAAGAAATGCCCATGCCTAAAGGACCTCCTGCTGCCTTTTCTTCTCATGCTAAGAAAAGAAATAATTCCGGGACTAAATCAAAAAGAAAGGCTGGACCTAACGATGGAAGAAAAGGACGGTGTTACATCTACTATAAAGTAGGTCACTATGCAAGGGAATGCCCTGATAGAAAGGACTCACATCGGGAGGATGATCAAAATCCCTCTGATGGCAATCAAAGGAATGACAAATTCAATAGCAAAGGTAAGAGGAGAGCTGGGAATCAAGGAAGAGAACAAGCATTCAAGAAGGCTAGAAATTCCAGGATGTATTAAATACACCTGACCTCCGAAAGAACCTGGTGTCCATCTCGGCAATGGAAGACAAAGGCTACAAGGTAACCTTCAGCGATGGCAAGGTACATGTATCAAAAAATAATGTTAAAGATGCCTTTACTCTTGCGTTTCGTGTTGATTCATTATATCAAGTCGATGAAAGTTCGCTAGGTGTCATGTCTTATGACACATCTCTTCAGTCCAAACTTTGGCATCGGATGTTTTCCCCCCTTCATTATAAAGCTCTACTCAGTGTAAAACAAATGGTGACAGGGATGCTCGAATTCCGAGTAGATAAATGTTAACTTTAGGTATGTTCTATGCTAGAGCAATTTATTTCAATTTTCCAGATTAGCAATCACATCAGCATTAAAGTAAATTGCAGATAGAACATAAATATAAATCGCAGAAGACAAGCCAAGACAGGAGGACACAAGATGTGGTGCTAGCCAGGGACAAACCCCACAATGTGGGGAAACCCTTGATCAATTCTTCTTTTATGTTCTTCAAAGTTTAGCAGAGAAAGTGAGAGAGATAGTACATTTACATCAAAGGTCAACACTTTGACTTATCTAGATCTAAGCATAGATCATCTCTTATAACGTTGATACATGAGATCAGTTGAAGACATTCTGCTTCAACTGATTCTCCTAGGTGACGACTTCACCTATCATAGTGCTGACTCTTGATCATTTGTTGCACATTACCGTGTGACACCTTGTTGTACTGTCACATGTGTTGAACCTTGATGACTAAGCTGCTCTCATCTTCATGCTGCTCATCATGCTGCATCTTCCATGGTCTTATTTATCATCAAGCTACCCATGCTCATGATCTCATTCATCATCATGCTACCCATGCTCATATTTATCATCATGCTGCCCAAATCATGATAATGCTGCTGAAGGATTTCATAGATCCTCTTTGCCACAGGAATACGTTGATGATACATAAGCCAAGGATCTCCTCATTGAACCCTTATCTCATCATTGAGTCATAGCAAGACAGTAATTTGCTTAACTGTGGCTCTCAATAGCTTCATGCCTTTACCGTGGCTCCATGCATTGTTCATGCTGTGGCTTCTATGTTGTATTCTTCATGCGTATATCATGCATAGAGTCTTCATGTTGTGCTTATACCATGGTGCAGATATCAGTCACCTTTGACAACGAATAGGGTTTATGTCTGCGCGTATAGTATCCATGTTGTGCGTATACCATGATGCTTTGCGTATACATAACAGCGTATATGTTAATGTCTGTGTATACCATGATGCTCGGCATATACATAACAACGTATATGTTAACGTTTGCGTATACATAACAATGTATTCCCTGCGTACACATGACATCGTTGAGTTTCCATGACTGCATTATCATTGTATACATGATAGCGTTGAATTTCCCTGCGTATACATGACATCGTTGAATTTACATGACTGCGTTATGACATCGTATAACCTCATCATGTACAACGTGTAATCCATCGTGGACAGCTTGTGAACTATACATAATCTCCAGCATAAGAATATCTTTGTCTTCCTTTGCCTGCGGTTCTTTATGACCTGCATATGTGTTTTCATTGCCAGCAAAGACTGCGTTTATTCCTTCCCTTACTGCGGCTAGGCTCCACTACAGCGTATAAGCTAGGGCTGCGTATAAGTGTGAACATTTACTGTGGACAGCATGACCATTGGCATGTGAATATCTCCCATGACGGCATGAAACCAGCGTATCCACTATGAACATCGTATATCATTCACATGCCAACATATAGGTTTGCATGCGTGGTTGTAATTTAGGGCCTTTCCCTTGGCTGCATATGAGGCCTCCTTTACTGCGGCCAGATCTCTGCGACTAGGGCAACGTACAGCAACTAGGGCAGCACTTTGAAGACCAGTGTATCACTCATGGTGCCTCTCTCCTTCTCCAAAAACCCAAGACGTGGAGAAGAGATCACACATGAAGAGGATGTCTCTAATTACTCCAAATCCTCTCTTATTTATACTAAAAACATAGAGGTTGAATAGACACATCGGTTGGGCTTCTGAGCATACATAAGATGTTGTCCGACTTAACAATTTGTCCTTAACATAAATAAATTCATAACTTCATAAATACTTATCGGAATCGGATGATCTTTAGATCAATTCTACACCTCTCGACGACAGGGATCCAATAAAAATATCAGCTGCCATAAATAAGCTGGCCCACATGGAGTTTGGCCCTAGTTGCCAATTTAACAATCCCTCTCAACTAGGGAGAACTCCATTCGTTGATCCATAAGTCCGACTGTACTATCTCTGCCATCAGTGCCCTGCACCGCTTTGCCTAGCTCTGCTGGCTCTGCTAGTTCTGCTCAGCTCTGCTAGCTCTACTAAGCTCTGCTGGCTCTGCTAAGCTTTGCTAGCTCTACTCAACTATGAAGAAGAATTGATCGAGAATGTCTCATACCATTCTCCACTGACCCGAAGTCAGTCTCAGAGTGTGTACCACTGGTCCCAGACCAGTCTCAACCAACCCAAAGTCAGCGTCATAGTGGGTACCACTCCTACCAATAGTCCCAGATCAGTATCGCAGGCTCAGAGAGTGTACCACTAGTCCCAGACCAGTCTCAACTGACCCGAAGTCAGCGTCATAGTATGTACCACTCCCACTGGTCCCAGACCAGTCCTGCACTGACACGAAGTCAGTCTCAGAGTATGTACCACTGGTCCCAGACCAGTCTCAACCAACCCGAAGTCAGCATCATAGTATGGTACAACTCCTACCACTGGTTCCAGACCAGTATCACAGGCTCAGAGAGTGTACCACTAGTCCCAGACCAGTCTCAACCGACCCGAAGTCAGCGTCATAGTATGTACCACTCTCACTGGTCCTAGACCAGTCCTACACTCACACGAAATCAGTCTCAGAGTATGTACCACTGGTCCCAGACCAGTCTCAACCGACCCGAATTCAACGTCATAGTATGGTACAACTCCTACCACTGGTCCCAGACCAGTAGCATTAATCCTAGATCAATGGAGGTCATCCTAGCGTAGGGAGTAAGGTAGATACATCGATGCGTCCATTGGTACTACTATGGTCCCTAACTTCATCTCCCTGCTCATTGATCAGATGAGAGGTACTTCCCATGAGTCCCGGACTGCATGGGTAGGATGCCTTGACAGGAGAACTAATCAATCCTGTCCTCACAGGAGAACACATCAATCCTGCTACAATCACCATGGATAACACCTCGATCCAAGCCTCACAGGAGAACACATCAATCCAGGCCTCACAGGAGAACACATCTATCCTGCTACAATCGCCATGGAGAACACATCAATCCATGCCTCATAGGAGAACACATCAATCCTGCTACAATCGCCATGGAGAACACATCAATCCAGGCCTCACAGGAGAACTAATCATCCTGCTACATAGGAGAGCGAATCATCCTGATCCACAAGAGAGCGAATCATCTTGTCCCACAAGAGAGAGAATCATCTTGTTCCAGTGCGCACCACCAGGGGAGAGTGAGTCACCCTGTGGTCGTATGTTGCTCCAGTAAGAACCGCAAGCCCCCCAGAGCTCCCAGAGCTCAACGTATGCAACATGCAAGACCCTAGTACAAGGGTTTCTTGACGACTCCAAGTCGTTCGGGAAAATCACAAATAATATCTTTCCCCCGAGGCTTTAGTAACCTGTACATCATCTCAGTGCGATGGAGCATCCTTGCTCATCGGCGTACCATATCCCAGATAAGGTAGTATCTGATGTCTATCTACTGGAGCAACCGTCGAATACGGGATTCCTTAATAATTGAATCCCACCTCTGGTTGTCACAGAGAATCACAGTGGTATGTGATCAAACAGCTCACTGAAGAGCTTCCCCAACAAGGCAGCTTCATACGAGATCATACTCGTAGATATGTATCTGGTCTCGGCGGTGCTTATGGCAACCGACTTCTGCTTCCTGCTCATCCATTATATCGAAGCAGAATCCAAAGAGAAACAACACTAAGAAGTGCTCCAGTGATCCTCCACACTACCTGCCTAATCAGTATTCGAATAGTCATGCACTGTCATATTTTTGACAGTATATCTCAATCCATGAGAGATTGTGCCCTGAAGATATCTCAAAAGATTCTAGGCACCAATCTAGTGAAGCTCAACCAAATATGAGCTCACCATACTAACTGCAAAACATATGTTTGGACATAAGTTCACCAAGAACATCAATGCGAATGAGTTTATAAAACTCAGAGGCATTTCCCAAATCGGGTCCGACATCACTATCATGTAACTTCTGAATGTTAAGATCCTCGAGGTAGTCACAGGCTTGCAGTTTATCTTTCCACATTCAAAATCCAACTCCCTCTGTCTTCTACAAATGAGAGAGTCAGCACCTGCCAGACATAGATGCCGGTATGAGAGGTCTTTCATCCACAACCTTTAGGTAATGGTTTGGATCAGTTTCACTCCTAGTGAATCTCAACTTCATCAAACAGTTGTTGGTCCTCTCATACTATGCTCAGGGTGTCTTGCTTCAAGCCATAGAGGGCTCTGCATGCATGAGTTTCTCGATCATGAATCAAACTCCTTAGGTTGTTCCAAACCTGTGGACCTGTGGCATGAGGGGGATGGTCTCCTTATAAGATTTTCCTTTGGTACATCTCAGACATGTACCTTCATGCTCCTTTTGAATTCAGGCTTCCCTATCATCATCTGACTCATAGACCTCTGGTGCTATGTGTCAATGGACTTCCTGTAACTTAATAGAACCCTGAACTCAAAAGAATCTTTGAAAATTCTATTTTTAAACACGTACCTTTCCATCGACGAATGCTACCAGTAGTGTCCTACCTAGGGTGCTAGATGGGGCTAAATTTATTATCGATCAGGGTGCGTATACTTAGAGGCGTGTGCCTAAAATATATAGACATAAAGGATCTACTCTAGGCCTATTATTCCTAATTACAATGCTGTGACTAGATCTAATATTAAACTATCAATCAAATCTTTAATTAAGCATCAAACTATATATTATTAACAGCTAAAATGCAACTCATAACATGCTGTGTATCACTTTATTTAAAGGTTTTGGTCCCCTTACAGAGACACCAAACGTGAAACCCCTGTTTAATGGCACTCAACAGTCATGAATATTTATTATAAACATGCAAAGTAAAAATCATAAGCATCGTTCATAGCAGTGCTTTACAAAGCAACCCTGGATCGAATCCTTTACAGGATATGATTCACAATCCAGATGAGGGTTTGTTCAAACGCATACCTAGACATCTAACACCGCATTCATAAACACAAATGTAAGCATCAATCAAATCCCTGTGCCTATAAATCGATATCAAATATCATTCAAACGCTTTACTGTAAAATGTAATGAAAGTAACAATGTAAATGCAATGTAAACGTAATTAAAATATCTGTATACCATGCACGCAGGGCCCGTCCGCGTTCTTGGTACACCGAGACTGTTACTCCACAATCACAGTATTAAACAATGCACGGAGATTATAATGCAATCTTATATTAAATCAAAAACTCTGTTCTGAAGCGACAAGAAATGTATATGTAAACGTAAAGGTCTGAAGTGTCAAAAAAGGTAAACTAACATATAACCAGGTTCGGCCTTATAATTACATACATTCACATCCTTTGAAAAATGGATGTTTATCCATGGGCGGCTGTTGTTGCTTTTACAAAAACGCAAAGATGTTCCTATCCTAGCTTACGCACATAAAAACAAGGAAACAACCAAAAATCGAATTGACTGTAACTGTGTGCTGTTGCTGCCTTTGTGCCAACATGCCATAGTTGACTAGGTGTTGACCGCGCATATAGGAGGGATGTTTCCGTTGCGGGATAGGTGCTTGTCCATGCTTGGACATTCCTCTTTTCGCCCATACCTTTCGCTCTGGCCTGGTTGTCATGCCACATGTCAAACGATAAGCCATTTACAGGTTGTTGAGACTTCATGTAGTTATTTAGGCCAAAAATCCTAA
>APFE031266931.1:0-60845 GCA_000404065.3 Pinus taeda | reverse complement strand
GTTCCTGTTTGCAATTAGAAAAATTACCCAAATTACAATCTGTTTACTCCACTTCTAGGGACCTTGTAACCACCCTGCGAATACACAAGTATGTTCCCGTTTGCAATTAGAAAAATTACCCAAATTACAATCCGTTTACTCCAGCATATGTTGGAAAGTTATAGAAGGATGACTAGTGCAATCAATCCATTCCTTTTAGCCCTGGATTTGTTTCAGTTTAAAACAGAAGTATACAAATATACTTGTCAAATGTCTATGCTTTAACCATTCACCTTAAGATTTTTTACAATATAATTTCCTAAGTCTATTTAATATCTTCATTATCATAAAAACCAACCTATATCCATCTTAACTCCACATCTACCACTCTTAGGGGGATGAAATCTATTTATCCCTCTAAGCACTTGGTAGACCCAGAATTAAGATGGATCTAAGATGATAGAATTTCCACTTTAAATAGTCTATGCACATGAATACCATGGTATTACCATGGGTCAATACCATGGGTTATCATAAACCTAGAGCTTCAAAATTACTACTAGTAATTGATAAAAATTAATAAAATTAATAATTGATTTTTATTTTAGAAACCCCCTGATAGAGGCAAAGGTAATGATGAGGAAGGAAGGAGAAACAGGGAAGAGGAAATAGATGGTTCCATTTCGAAGGAGAAGGAAAGCACAAAAGACAAAGAGGAAACTGACAAAAAATAGGGAACAAAAGACAAAAAACAGAAGGGACCATGCAAACCCAAGGCTGAAATGACTCCCAGAGTGGTATTAAATAATCCAACACTGCAGGTGCATAGGGAGCACATGCAAACTTATGCAATCATATGCAAATTCATGGGGTTATGGTCCACTAAAAAATCATTGCAAACTTGGATCATATACCACTAGAAGGCTAAAGGAAGCATTGATCTTCACCTAGGGTCGAAAGTTTTCTTCACTGTAGTGTTCACCAATATTGAGGATAAAGATAGAGTGTTTGAAGGTGGGCCCTACTTTTATGCAGCAGCAGGGCTCTACATGAGGCCATGGATGATGAATTTTATTCCAGAGAGGGAAACTTTCACTTTAGTCTCGGTTTGGGTAAGACTCTATTCTCTACCTCTTGATTATTGGCAAATAGAATCGCTAGCTGCCATATGCAATAACTTAGGAAGGTTCGTCAAAGCTGCTAAAGCCACAAGGAGGGGAAACTATACATCCTTTGCAAGGATCTGTGTGGAGATGGATCTATCTGGAGCTCTCCTAAATGAAGTCATCTTGGAGGTTTACGACAAGGAATCGGTGCAAATAGTAGACTACGAGCATATTCCATTTAGATGTCATAGATGCCATGAACACGGGCACCTTCTAAGAGACTTCCCTCTCACTAAACCAGAAATCAAAGGAAATACTAACACAATGAAAGACACAGACTATTTTCACAAAGTAGTTACTAAAGGAAAAATGGAAAAAAAGGGCCAAAGCAACACCAAGTGGGAGGAAAAAAGGCTAGTCAGAATTAGTTACAGGAAGGTAATGAGAAGAAGGATAAGGGAGCATAAAATGACCACACGCAGGAAAATGAAGAATGGAAGGAAACATGATGAATGATTCAGAACTGGAAATGGATCAGGAAATGAACCAGATTGAGATGGAAACAGAAGACAATGAACTACAGGAGATTCTGGATAGAGAAAACCTAGATCTAGAAGGGTTCTTGAATCAGGGAACTTCGGGCGGGGTAGAATCACTACCACAAAAAAAGATCAATAGAATACAACAGTTATTCCTATTGTAAATTCAGGCCAAGGGTTTGGAGGAAGGAAGAAACACTGAAAGACAGAGAAATGAAGGGGGAAAGCAGTCAATACAACTCCAGGGCTAGCACTGAGAAATCCGGGGAAAAAAAGAGGCAGGAAAAAGCAGAACGAGCTCCGGATGGAATGTGGAAAGCTCATGGTAGACTCAAGTAAGATGAAATATCTAACCAATTACTCCTTTACCAATCTTTAAACATGAATTTCAAAACTTGGAATATTAGAGGTCTAGGTAGTAAGATAAAATAGAGATTGTTGAATAATAGAATGCAGCTAGCAGCCCCGGATATAATTTTTTTCCAAGAAACGAAAAGCTCTATTTAAAAGTTGAGACAAATACATAGTAAATGGCTCAACAGATTTGAGTTTCTAGAAGTTAAAGATGAAAACACAACAGGGGGCATCCTCACTCTCTGGAATCCCCAAAAGGTTGGAATAATTGATGCGGAGGAAATAAGGAATCATTTATCAGTGGTCATACAGCCTGTAGGAGATAGGGACACTTACCTAGTAATGAATGTTTATGACCCCCAAAGGCTAGATGACAAAATCCGGTTTTTAGACTCCTTGGTGGATCTACGGGCCAGGCATCAAGGGTTACCCTGGGTCATAGGAGGAGACTTCAATATGATCCGATCTCTCTCAGAGAAAAAGGGGGGCCTTACAGCTCTAAATAAAGATTCCTCAACCTTCCAAACCTTTTTAGAATACATGAAGCTTTTTGACATTGAGACAAACAATGGCTTCTGCACATGGAACAATAAAAGAGGAGGGGAATCCCAGGTAGCCTCCAAGTTAGATAGATTCATGATCTCTGAGAATCTCATGCTTTTAGACAAGGAAATAATGGCAGAAATTATACCTTTTGGAGGCTCAGATCACTAGCCGGTTAAAATGGACATCAAAGGCATAGGTACCCCAAGACACTGACCTTTCAGATTTGAAAATATCTGGTGCTCACACCCGATTTTAGTAGTAACATTGAAAAATGGTGGACGGAAGACTTTCAGATTCAGGGATCTACAATGTTAATGTTGCACAAAAGATTAAAGCACATTAAGATGAGGCTGAAAGACTGGAACAAGAATGAATTTGGAAATATTTTTGTAGGAAAGAAAGTGGCTGAAAACAAAATCCTGAAGCTCAACCAAGCTTTGATCAAGGAAGGATTTGATAAGGAAAAAAATGATCAGGTAGAGAAACATCATCAAGAAAGGGAAAAGTTGTGTAAACAAGATGAAATTTTTTGGAAACAAAAATCTAGAGTTCAATGGCTAAAGGAAGGAGAACGCAACACTAGATTTTTGCATAGATCCACCATAGCCAATAGGACTCATAACAGGATCTCTTCGATCGAGGACGAGGACGAGCACAATCAACAATCCCATGTGGATATAGAAGTCATGTTAGCAAGACACTTTCGAGGTATCACCTAGGAAAACTCCTTAGTAAGGGAACCTTTCATCAAAGACTTCACTAAACACATCCCTAAGTTGGTTTCCAGAGAGGACAATAGTAATCTAAATAGACCGATAACGGAAAGGGAGGTCAGTGAGGTACTTAAGGAAATGAAAAACTGCAAAGCTCTAGGTCCGGATGGATTCAATGTGGATTTCTTCAAAGTTTGTTGCAACATTGTCAAAAAGGACATTGTGAGGGTAGTGGAAGATTCCAGGTTGAATAGAACTATATTGAAATATCTCAACACGTCCTTCATCGCCTTAATTCCAAAGCCAAATAATGCTCAAACACCAGAGAGATACAAGCCGATAGCCTTATGCAATGGAGTATACAAGATAATTTCCAAGGTAGTGGCCAACAGACTCAAACCTTTGCTACCTATGCTAGTTTCGGGGGAACAATCTGGGTACGTGGAAGGCAGACAAATTCTAGATAACATCATTCAAGCTCATGAAGTAGTTCACTCGTTAACTAGTAAAAGGAAAGTGGGTATGATAATGCAATTGGACATATCCAAAGCTTATGATAAAGTAAACTGGACATATATCAAGAAAGTGCTTAGCGCGTATGGTTTTGATCATAATTGGATCAGATGGGTCATGGCCCTAGTGACTTCCTCCAGCTTTTCAATTTTAGTTAATGGCTCTCCCTATGAAATTATTCTTCCTTCTAGAGGACTCAGATAGGGGGATCCTCTCTCTCCTTTTCTTGTCATCCTCATGATGGAAGGGTCGGGGTAGTCCATTAAGCATGCCAAGGCAACGGGCAAAATTCAAGGACTCCAATTATCGGAGAATGGTCAAGTCCTGATTCATCAATAGTTTGTAGATGATACCATGTTACAGGGAATTCCCACAGTCAAGGAAGAGATGGCTTACAAACAAATTTTGAATGACTTTGCAATGGCTACAGGTATGGAGGTCAATCTTACCAAATAAAAAAAAAAAATATTTAACACCCACATTGCCATTCAGAGAAATATTTCTAGAATTCTTGGCTTTCAAAGAAAGTCCCTCCCCTCTAATTATTTGGGAGTTCCTCTACTAGCCAAACATTAACATAAGAGCATATGGGAACCATTAATAATGAAGATGCAAGATAAGGTAAAAAAATGGACATTCAGGTCTTTAAATCTGGCTAGTAGACCGGTCCTTACAAAGGTTGTGCTTCAAGCTATCCCAATATTTATGGTATCAGTTCTCCCAGTGCCAAAAGGAGTCTTACAACAATTTAGGACTCTACAAAGAGACTTTATTTGGGGCAAGGAGGAAACAAGGAAAAAATGGGCTTTAGTCTCATGGGAAAATATCTATAAACCTAAGAACCAAGGAGGTCTAGGATTGGATGATCTAGAGATTCTCAATAAGGTTCTTGGGGCCAAGCTTTGGTGGTGGTGGGTTAAGGACCCCAAGGCTCAATGGGAAAGCATCTGGAAGGAAAAATATGCCAGCTCCTGGCATTATTATGAGCTAATAATAATTTCTGGGATTATGAAGGGCTCTTCCATATGGAATAAGGCCTGGGAGAACAGAGAGGTGGTTCAAAAAAATAGTTTCTGGGAAATCAGAGATGGAGATCAGGCACTATTCTGGGAGGATAAATGGCAACAAGAACCAATTCTCTTGAAAGAGGAATTTTTGGGCATCAAGCAAGAGACAAACAACCAAGGTTTAGTAAAGGTAAAAGACTTTTGGGATAATTCTCACAATACAGGTAAATGGAGAACATGGAAGAAAATAGATAACAGAGAGGACAACACCCTCAACAACAGAGCAAAGACCCTAAAAAGGATGATGGATCAAAGGATGATTCTTGTCACCAAAGGGTAGGATCAACTAAGATGGGGTAACAACAAAGAGGGCAACCTCAATATCAAGAAAGCAAAAGATATTCTCCTAGGGTTGGACTCCCAAGGCTCGGTCAGAATTTGGCAGAAACTGTGGAGGAGCAAAAGCTAGACAAAGATCAAACTCTTTATGTGGTTGGTTCACCATAGGAAAATATTAACGTAGGACAATATTAGAAAGAGGGGTATACTGGGGCCTTCCAAATGCCAACTCTATGGAGCACAAGAGGAGACGATGGAACATCTTCTCAATAGCTACATTTTCACCTCTAGGTTATGGGATTTTTTTTGCCAACATCTTCAATCATTCCGACAGAGACAAAGATAGTATCACTAACTCCCTAAACAATTGGAGGAATTATGGCTCGGATAATGAATTCCTTAACTCTACCTGGCTCTCTTGCCAAGTTTCATAGTATGGAATGTGTGGAAAGAAAGAAAAAAAGAATCTTCAAAGAGGACAAGAACACATCCCTTTTCCTGTTGGAGCATATCTTGAAACAATTAAAAGAAACAGTAGGCACTACAGTTAGGGATCTCCCCAAGAATCCTCCCTCCAAAACAGAATTGAGAATACTCAAGCAGTTAAACTTTCAGGGGCTCATTCCACAAGAATTGGATAAGAAAATAAGCATGAAGTAAAAGGCCAAAGAATTATGGAATCCCCCCCGGAAGGTTTTCTGAAATATAACATCAATGGAGAATCAAAAGATAACCTGGGAAGGGCTGGCTTTGGAGGAGTTCTACAGAATGAACATGGAAGCATCATCTCCCTTTTCCATTGTCATTTAGGAAAAGCCACCAACAACATGGTGGAACTAATGGCATTGGAGTAGTGCTTAGAACTTCTGAAACAGGAAAATTGCCAAAATGTGATAATAGAAGGAGACTCAGAGCTAGTCATCAACGCAGCGAAGAAAATTAGTCATGGATCAGGGCTGGAAAAAGCTACAGAACGCTGGAGGTTACTAAGGGTGCTCCATAAAATTCAGGATCATCTACAAGGACTATGCACACTTAAATTCTTCCATGTGCATAGAAAGGCCAACAAATTGGCTGACATTCTAGCCAACCAAGGGGTTACATGCAAAGATAGCAGAGTTTCGATGAGTTGGCTTGCAATGCCACAGAACGACCTAAAAGAACTTTACCATAACCAGGCAGAAGAAGATAGAAAAGTGTATCAGAACAACACCAAGGAAAACGATAGGCAATGAGTAGATCATTTAATAATTTTCACTTTTGGTTAGACAGGTGTACGAAAGTTAGCACACCAGAGGCAGTCTCAGCAAAGAGAGTTGGCGCAACAATGAAGATCCCCAAAGGCAGGCATCCGGTTTTTACTATCAGGAGAAAGGCAGAGAAGAATGACTAGTGGCCCTGTTATGGCAGCTTCATTCCCCATTCTCTCTAGGGTTGGGAGTTAAAACCACTTCTCAAGTGGCTTTAGTGTGATCGCACCGCTTTCAAGCCAAAGGTGGTTTCACAGTCGGGGCAGTGATACCATACACATTTTGATACGTGGATGAGGGATGGATGTGAAAGCCACCCTTATCGCACATTAAACTTCGGTCATTTCAAGCGAGTGATGGTCAGCGCTACCGTTTGATCTTTGCATGCCCGATCAATGATGGGGATGAGGTGAGCGGTCTGGTGGGGTCAGGGGGTTAAACATTTGGCTACTTTATGGAGCGATATGCTTCTCCTTCGTCGGATTAAAAAAGTGAATGAACAACAGTGATTAAGTGACAGACTAAGTGTTTGCTGGTGAGGGTATTCGGGGGGAGGGTTCATGTGTCCTGTGAATACCGAAGCTAGTTTTTGTCGATTCTCAAAAGTATTACGCGTGTACTTTTTGAGATTGAAGGACATAGATTTTTTAGGACTTCTTTCTTTTCTGACTTTCTCCACTTTGTTGGGTGAAATCACATATATGTGGTAAATTATGTTTGGTTTAAAGAAATAGAAGGCACGACTCTTGCTTCAAGAAAAAAAATAATTGATATTTATTTTGTTTTTTATTTTAACCAAGTTAAAATGTTTAACATACATTAAATTACAACATCCATTTTTAATCTTGATCCACCAAGCCCCGAGAGGGATCAAATATTTTTTCACTCTATGCTAGTTTGCATATCACGATATTTGATACCTCTCGGGGGTTAATAGATCCAGAGTAAACATGGATCTATGTTGGTTTAATTCTCCCATTTAAATAGGCTACATTCCAGGTGAATACCATGGGTCAATACCATGTGCCATTTTTATTTTTATTAATACTAATATTAGGGTTAATAATGTTTTTTTTTTGCATGGTATTAATAACAGTCTAGTCCATGGTATTTGTCCCATAGTATTTTGCCCATAGGTTTCACCTAAATATAACACATTTTTTGAGTGTCCTTAAATATAACGTGACTTATGGAGTAAATATAAAAAAATGTTTTATTTGTTTACCATACCTCTCGTTTATTTATATTTTTATTAATTTACCATACCTCTTTTACAGATATGGTATTTCACCCATAGGATTCACTTAAATAAAACCTCTTTCTTGAGCCTTCATTAATAGAATGAGGGTTATGGACTAAATATAAAAAGAGGTTTTATTTATTTACCATGCATCTAGTTTATTTATATTTTTATTTATTTACCATACCTTTTGAGTAAGTATAAAAAGAAGTTTTATTTATTTATCATACCTCAACTTTACTTGTACTTTTATTTGTTTACACCCTTGCATCTATATAAGGTGCCTTATCGAGTAAATATAAAAAATGATTTATTTATTTACCATACCTCTCATTTATTTATACTTTTATTAATTTACCATACCTCTTTTATAAATATGGTATTTGGCCCACAGGATTCACTTAAATAAAACCTATTCTTGAAAATTTGGGTGAATGGAAGGTTGTAACTCCTAATTTCAAGGGCTAAATTTACCGTTTTTACTGTCTCCCTTAAAATAAGGTGGGTTATTTGAGGTGATTTGTAAAAATGTACTATGATACAAAATATTCGCCCACTAAAAATTTAAAACCGCTTAATTTTTCATAAGTGCGAAAATTCGCCCCTAAAAGTTTCCATGGTGACTACCTCGAGTGACTGCTCAAAGAGTGTGGTACAGTCCTTCACTATGCTTGCTACTGCTGCTACTGTGTCTTTTACAGTGGTCTCGTGCTACACTTTGATCTCTGGTGGAGTCGAAGGCTGGGCCTTCAACTACAACTCTATAATTTTGAGGTTTAGCTCTTTGCTAATTCAGTTAGTGCATCATGCATTCCGGCAGTGAGCTTTTGAACCCTCACATCTATTAGCTCAGCCTCAAGAATTCCTAGCTCCAGGATAGTCCTGCACACCTCAGCCATGACTGTGGCAATGCAATGGTTCTTGTCTGTAATGTAATTTACAAGGTTAAGGGTGGATTCTCTCTGCACGGTTAGCTAGCCGTTGTCAACCTTCTGTTTGGTGATCACCTACAATGCACGATGTTCATGGGCCCAAAGTTCTGCGATCAGGTCATCCTGCAAAAGGTGAAGCACCTCATTGGAAAGCATGGTTAGGTTGAGTTCAACTCTCTTGAGGGCGCTGATAGTAGGCCTATCATCTTCAATTTTTGCTGTCATTTTTCCATCCGGAAACACTATTCCTTAGGGATCCCTTGCGCGCAACATCCCTGCGGCTTCTGAGGTGCTAGGAGCCACGCTTGTTGATGCCATGCTAGTATGTCTCTGTGATGCTTGGATGTGCAGCTCACGCAGACCCTTCTGTATAACACCCAATGCCCACTGCTATTATTGCTCAAACTACTCTAGCAGTTCTGTGGTGGCACCCCCACCATATCACCTATGTCATTTAAGTCCCACTCTGTTAGGGTGATCGAGTCTAGAGACATCTTGCTAGCCTTGGACATCTTCCGTGGCCCTACTTTCTCTGAACATAGTCATCTCCAGGGCCGCTCCTCCCTACTCCATCTGATCATCTTCTTCCTTGATCTCTGGGGAAGGCTACTTGTGACTTCGGTCAGAGCCACACTCCTCTTCACCTACCTCTCTGCCTAACTACTGTGCAGTAGCCTTGGCCTTGTCATTGGCCTCCATTTTCCTCTTAGTGGAAAACTATTCCATTCTTAGCTTGGCTTCTTCCTTCTTCTGATGTGTGGCAGTCTTGCTAGATCTCGCTGTCAAGTTTGAGGACTGCTACAATTGCATCATCTGTGGCCAAGTGTGGAAGGTCGTGCCATTTCTTCTCAGGGTCCTTCTATGCTCATATTGAGACATGGTGGAAGTCAGCCTTGAATTCCACGTACTCTTGCAACTTTTCAAAATTTGTAGGTGTCAGCTGCGGCTTGCGGTTGATGGCCATATGGATCCTCATCTCCATCAAGATCTAGAAGATCTTGCTATCCTTTATCCACTGAGAATACTTTGTCACCCACAACAAAGTGAACTTCACTGCTTCTAGTAGGTCTGACACGATCAGAGGAAACTAGTTATCTTTAGATAGCTCCCACGCAACTAGCACTATGGACAGCAATAGCCATGCATAGTGGAAAGTCTTACTGTGATATTGTGCCTCACGATAGTTCATGAGGAACTCACCACAGAGGTAGCACACCCAATTAAATTGAACTCCCTCTGTGCATTGGACCACCAAAGCTATCACTGGTGCTGACACTTCATCTACACAACACTTCTGCATGACCTTCCCTACGAAGATTTGCATCGCCACTTTGACCGCAGGGTTAGAGATACTCAAAATGGCATAGCCGCGTGGCTTCTTTACGAGCTTGAATATTTCCTTCATGGCCTCGGCAAGCACATGCTCACTAGCATTTTTCGCCAAACGCCATAGTTGGATCTTCTCCTGTTTACGGCAGCTACATGATCCTATGGATCAACATGTTAGTGATGGGTATCGGCTTCTCCAAACACATATACCCATTGTGGACCAAGCACATCAGCTACTTGATCACTAGCATCATGATAGGTGCACGGTTGTAATGCAGCACCCATAACAGGTTTAACAGGCCTGCCTTGTCCATTCCTTTCAGCCAATTCCTCAGTTCTGAAGAGTTTACTCCAGAATTTTTGTGGAAGAAACAATGCATGAGTTGGTCTATCACTAAATGAGGGAAGCGCTCTGTGTTAGCTAAGTCCTAGTCCTTCAATTTCAAAAGGGGGACATGCCCCAAGTGCGGTCCCTAAAAGACAATTTGGTTTGGGAGGAGGGGTGTGTACAGGGTGACCTTACTCTCATCAATATCTTTGGGCACGTTCGTCTTGCCCCTATGCAGAGGAATGTATTCAAGAAACTTAGAGATGGGGTCTGACCCTTAAATATCAACATCCTCCATTTCCACTACAATATCCTGATCATCCATGGGGATTTCTTCGGCCTCTTCCTCCGGATCTAGGTCAATCATTTTGGCATTTTCTTATGCAGTGTTTTTTCCTAGCTGTGGGTGCTTCCTAGGCGATGCATGCACCATTGGCTACATTTTCTGCTTGTCCTTCTTCAGTTTTGGACCCTCCTTGGTCAGAATAGGCCTTGCCCTGGGTGTCTTAGGGGAATTAGGCACTTCTGTTGGTACTTCTGTAGGTGCAACTTCCGGGGCAACTCCCTCTCCTACCATAGGTACCTCTGGAAAAACTCCCTTGCCTATCACTGCTTCAGTTCTCATAGCTTCTATAGGTGTTGACATTATGCTATGCAACAACTCCTGTGTCTCCTTTATCAACATCTTAAATACTGAACTTATGATAAAAACTTCAAATTTTTCACAGTTCATGTGCACCTGAGAGCTCAAGACCTTAATTCTCAAAATGCCAAGTGTTTTTCACTAGGCAACCCTTTGTAATTTATAACCATTTTTGAATTGAAATATGACCATTCCCCCTAAAAACAGTTCATTAACATGAGATTGGCCGTAGATTTTCAAAGCTCTGGTCCATAAATTCTGACTTAAATGCCGCCCACCACACCATTTGGCCGTTTTCTCATCATCAAATCATGAACAGTGACTTTAACAGTCACTTTCCAGATATCCTGCACAATTTTTCCTTTGGTAGCACAACTACCTACGCACTTCTGTGGGCTTTATGACATTTCTTCGTTCCACGCAGTACTCCCCTCGTGCAGCTCTCCGACCTAGGTAGTGTAATTTATAGTCTCACGCTTCCTTTCAACTGCCTGGACCGCTAAGACTATGCTCCCCTCATATAGTTACCTAGCTGGATCACCAATGTATGGCTTCAATCGGTTGCCAATCACCTTCCCTGGGAACGGTTCTCCATTCAATTTGACCAGCTGAACTGCTCCACCATTGGTAATTTCCTTGAAGACATATGGCCCTAGGTAGCACATCCTAAATTTCCCTAGAAATTTATCAAATTTACTGTCATATAACAAGACCAAATCATTTACCTTGAATGTGCATAGTTTGATGTGTTGATCATGCCATGCCTTTTCACGCTCCTTTTGAACTTGTTAATGAAATCCAACAAGAAATCGGTCCTACTCAAGGTCTGCTAGTTGTGGGAGCCTCTCTTCCAAGGCTCTACGATTCACCATTCCTCTGAGTGCCTCTATGTGTAGAATAGGTACAATGTATTCCATTGGCATCACAACTTCTATGCCATACACGAGTCTAAAAGGTGTTTGTCCAGTTAGGTTCTTGGAATTCGTTCTATAAGCCCACAACGCTGTGGGTACGCACACATCCCAATCATTTCTCTGAGCATTGTAGACCTTCGTCAGTGTGCTCTCCATTATCTTATTGAATGCTTCCATTGTCCCATTAGCTTGCAGATGATAAGGAGTACTTTTCTCATGATACACCTAAAATTCTGTCAACGCGTTGATTGTTTTGTTAAGAAAGTGCGTATCGGAATCGTTTATCAAGATATTTGAACAACCAAATATTGTCAACACATATTCAAAAATAAACTTTGTTACTATCGAACCTGTACAGTCCTTCATAGGCTACACCTCTTCCCACCTCATCTAGTACTCAGTCATGGTGATGATGTACCATGCACTCGTATTATTTCCTTAAGGCTGAATTGGTCCCACAAATTTGACTACCCATTTTTTGAATGGTTGCAATGTCACCTACAGCATCAAAGGTATCTCATCCCTTCGTGATGACCTACCAGTCCTATGGCATGCATCACATGCCCTACAATATGCTTTCAAATCCTTTTCCACAGTTGGCCACCACAACCCATCATGTAGAATCTTTTGCGTTGTTTCTTTCCCTTCATAATGTCCTCCCATAGCTCCTCCATGAGCCTCAGTGAGGATGTTGCTTCGTTCAAAGTCAGGCACATAACGTCACAATATTTTTTCTGACCACATTTTGTACAAGTTCCCTGCAATGATAGAAAATTTTGTCATGCGCACTACTAGTTCCTTCTTCTATTGACTTGTATAACCTTCTATATTCGATCCTATCATTAGGAAGTGGATAATATCTTCAATGTAACTTTCTGTGACACACACTGCAAAGAGTTGTGCGTCAAGTAGTACTTCCTCCAAATTAGTAGGTTCCTCTCTTGTTTCAATGTGCGATAGATGATCATGTCCCACATTCAGTCGCCTTGGCTTCACAATAACTTCAAAGTTGTACTCCTAGAACAAAAACAACCAGCTACATATTCGCCCCCCCCCCCCTCGCCCCCCAACACAGGCTTGTTGACTAGGTACTTCAATGCAGAATGATCTATATACATCTAAAAATGTCTACCCAAAAAAAAGTACATGAACTTCTAGAGCGTGTACACCATAGCTAATCCTTCTCTCTCTATCGTGGAATAATTTTTCTCTGCTTTAGACAACTTCCTACTTGTGAACACTATAGGATGATCCAGTTCTCCCTCACCAGTCTATGTCAGTACGACCCCTACTACAATAAATGATGCATCTACATGCACATGAAATTCCTTCTTCCAATTTGGGAAGACTATGATCAATGCGGTGACCATTTTCTATTTCAGCACATCCAAGCTCTTCTAACATTCATTATTCCAGCAAAACGTAGCATCCTTTTTCAATAATTCCTCCACATGTGTGGTGATCTAAGCATATCCCTTGATGAACTTCCTATAGTATCTGGTATGCCCTAGAGTTGCACGTAGCTATTTCACATTCCTCGGCGCGTCCAAGTTGATTATCACCGTGATCTTGACAAGGTCTACCATCAATCCTTGTTTGCATACCACATGACCCAGCAAGATCCAAAAAGGGACACAAAAAATACACTTCTTTAGATTGAGCGTGATCTGGTATCTCCTACATGTATCTGGCATCAAGCACAGACTTGCCGCATGGCACTTGACCAATCCAAACATTGTCCAATCGTCAAAGTATACCTCTATAAATTTATGAATGAAGTCTTTGAATGCCATAATGACTATGCGCGAAAATATTGCAGTTACATTCTTCAGCCCAAAAGGAATTATGGTGTATTGAAAAAATCCCCATTCAGTCACGAAGGTCATCTTGTTTCTATCCTCAAGTGCATCTGATGGTACCCAGAGAACCCATCAACGAAAGAGTACGCTTCATGGTCGCCTACATTTCCAGGACCTCATCAGTAAATGGGGTTGAGAAAAGATCATGCATACAAGCGTCATTCAATTTCTTGGGATCTACACATATCCTTATCTCTTCCTTCTATTTCTTTTCCTGAACCATTATTGGGCTTTCCCAATTAGATTCTTCTGTCGGTTCAATAATACCTGTCGCGAGCATCTTATCTAGTTTAGTGCAGACCCTTTCATTATACATCAGATTAAGGTGGTAAGGTCATTGTTTCACAGGTTTTATATCTGGTTTCAGGTTGATCTTCATGACAACCAAGTCTCCTATGATTCATTTTACACCAGAAAACTTCGTGGGGAAAAATCATGATATTCGCAGAGGAGCTCAGTGACCTTATCTATTGTCATGTCATCCCAATAGTCCCCAATTTTCACAAATTTTGGCTCCGCCTCTATGCCAAAGTTGACCTATCAATTTTTTAGTGGTGTGATTATGCCTGGATCCTCTATCTGTGATCCTTCCACCTCACAGTGACCCTCAGTTTCTAGAATATTAATCTTTCTAGGATCCTTGTCTTCTTCTTCAACGGTCACGTTATAGCATTCTAGCACGTGGCTTAGCTGGGTAGTCCAATCAGGTTGAATCAAGTCCAAAGGATCCTGCGGTATCCTAAATATCACTGCTTTAACCTCCTGTAGTGTCGTGTCAATACAGTCAAACCCATCCTCAAAGCTAAATGTCATTATAAACCCCTGGCACAAGATGTCCCATTCTTCAATGCCATGGCAGAGCTTTGTTTCCAAGTACCAATTCATTGGTATGACATCTAGGGTATCACAAAACAAATGCGCCCATTCAAGTTGGGGCTCTGCTCCATAAGCCTTAGTCCATTTGGCAAGGTGATCACATGGATCATCCCTTCCATCATACTTTTCTGTCATTTGTACTTTTGGTTTTCCAAAATGTATTCTCGTCATCCTCCTATATTCACGCCAATCACTGAAATTATGCTTGTGCATACCCCACCATCTTGCGAGCGTTGCACGCAGTGCCCAATCCAAGGCCTGGAAGCGATGCTTCTCTGGCACATCTCTTTCAACTTCATCCAAAAATATATCCACATCAGTCAACCCATCATAAAGAGGCAGATTCCTTACTTTTGATGACATGCAATGCAATGACTTGGTCATCATATTACAACGCAACGTAGATACTTCATGCAACCGGTTCTTCCAGTTCTCTAGTTCTTCGTCTGAATGTAATGTGCAGGAGCTCTCGCGGTCCCATGTAATACATTTGTCTATTTTCATATTGACCTAATCTTGGTCACACGTCGTTATCTTGTAAATCTGGTCGAAACTATCATCACTTTCATAATCGCAGACCAGTTCTTTATAGCACGGTCCTTCTACAGGATCCAGTTGCACCACTACATAGAGCGATTTCTTTTCAAATATCATCTTTCGCTTCTTCGGGTTGATTACCCCATTAATTTCAGTGGCCCAATAGATCCCAAGGAGCGTAGGGTAGGGATTTCTACCATCCAAAATCTCTATTACTTCAAAATCCACCAGTGCACTCATGCCTTTGATGTCAATTGTTACCCCGTGCAACCTCCCCATTGGGATAATTTTCTGTTAATTCACCATCCTTAACTGGATCAGAGACCACTAGAGCGTAGGTCTCCCCATAGTTTCCCATGTTTTTTTTGGAAAAAAATTCACATCGGACCCTAGATCCAAGAGAACTTGGTCAATTTCGTATTCTGCTACCTACGCGGTGAGTCTCATCTCACAACTAGTCCTTGCTTTATGCCTGTGAAGCTTTCTGACTATGCACAGTTCGCTAGGAGTGTTGTCCTTTCCAGCACACTGATTGATTAGTTCCTGCAGTACCTTCACAACCTCTACCGCGGAGTAGTTTCATGCAGGTCTCTAAGAACATGGTAATCATGGATGGGTCCATTTCTTCAACTGGTTTCTCCTGACTTCCTGAGGTAAAGGCCTCAATGAAGCTTTTTTTGCTTCCATAAAGGTTTCTTCTGCACACTCCAAATCAAGCCCAGTCTCCTTTTTAGGTGCTTTGTGAACCCACTCACCTTCTGCAAGCCACTTCCCTTTATCCTCGCCAGTCATCATTCCACTCTGCAGCATAGTGTTTATCTTAGGGTCTTCCTCGCGAGGCTCAACCCTCATCATCTAGAGGTTTTGCATTGGCTGCGGAGGTTGTGCCCCCTTTTCACGAATCTTGACCAACAAAATAGGTCAATCCTCAGTCGCATGGTCAAAATTAGTACAATAGCAGCATGACAGTTGCATTGGGTACGGACAACCTCTCGTGTAGTGTCCTGGTCCTCCACAATTGTAAAAAATAAGCTGTCCTTGGCCTCTACCAGACCACCCTCCACCTCAGCCTTGGCTGCGCCCCTAATATTCACCTCCCGCTCCCCCAACGCCTTGGTCTGGAGGTCGTGTTTCTACCTGCACCCTGTATGCAGGTGTCCTATCCATCATTAATTTGTATCTACATCAATTGCGCTCATCATGACCTACCGATTGACAAAAATTGCATCAAAGTTGTTTTGGTGCCTGTACGAATTTCTGCAGCGAATGGAAATTGTCAGTCACATGTTTCCTAGTTATCTGGCATATAGCACACCATAGCGCGGGCCCTACACTTAGCCCTGCCGCAACCTCTGAGCTTAGAGACATTGGTCCCCCTGCTACAATATAGTTAACAAACACTGGACAATGACCCTTGTTATGCCCCTGACCTTTGCATTTCAAGCACCAAACTTCTTCATGCGCCTCCAGCCGAGTTGTTTAGTCTTTCTTCAAACTTTGCATTTCAAGGCAAAGGTTCCACAACTGTACATGAATTTGTTGGATCCCCAGATTAGCATCCTGCATTCATGTCTCATGTAGTCTCATTGCCATTTCTAGAGCTTCTTCTTGTGTCCAAATCTTCTGTTATGATAGCGCAACCTTTAGGTGGGGCAGAAGCGAGGCCACGAACTATTCACGGTCCTACCCATCAGTTAGGTTCATGTTGGCTTCACGGATCATACACTTCATTATTTGATCCAAATCCCATGGTGTCTCCCTAGGCTTCATCATGATATCCTTTAATCCCACAATTGATTGTGCTTGAGACTTAGGTTTATTGAATTCTCTATTCAGCACAGTCTAGATATCTTCCAACACGGACGTTGGGTTATCATTATTGTACTTAATGTACCATGTTAGTGTGTGGTCCTGTAAAGCACTAACCAGTGTGGCTTTCTTCATTCTATCATCCATGATACCTTGAGCTTACCATACAGCCTTCACGACGAACCAAAAATGGTTTGGATCTTCATTTCCTATGCCCTTGACTATAGGTAGCTTTACGGAGTTCGCCATGCGGAATAGTGGTGGAGGTGGTGGTGGTGTGGGGGATGGGGTAAGTGGTGGAGGTGATGATGGGGCTGGTGTGGATGAATGATATGAGGATGTAGGTAGTGTAGGTATTTGCAGGAAACCTTGTCTTATCAATTGAATAGCACTCAGTGGTGAAGCCTATGTTGCTCCTTCGTCCTCACTCAAAGGAGGCTCAATCAGCGGGCTATACTCAGGACCATTTCTTCCTCCATCCCTAAAATACCTTCCACTTCAAATTGCTCCAAACATCAAGGTAACTACATGACTCACTTTTCACAAAAGAGCATCTTAACCCAAGTATTTAGTGATTTCAAATACTTACCTCGCGGTCCTTTGAAGAAGTGGTGCTCTGATTCATTATAGCTGACCGAAGTATCAATCGCAAATTTTTTCACAAACCCTCCTATGATGCAGTCGAGCCAATGGTCGACAGCATGCATGATATTATCTTCATGGGATTCCAATATCCACACTAATTCTAGGTCTAGACAATCAAATCATCAAGCCTCCACCTCCCTTGGTCATCTATCAACCTCGCGATCCACTCGTATAATTCAACCGAAAGGAACAAAAGAAGATTTCATGTATTTCTATATATAAATATGTGTCCAACCATTGTTCTTTCATCAATCATGGATTCCTCTTCTATTGCACAACGAATTCATGGATCTTTCTATCCAACCAGTCTTCCATCTCTTTCTTAGTTGGATTCAATGATGCAACATCACACATATCATTATGCAAATCCCGGTCTCAGAAACAGAACCATTGGTTTGTATAATGGGCCTTGATCTAGGTTCAACATTAGTCAGCCAAAGAAAATACCTAAACTACTAGCCCTTTTGGCATCAGTCCATGGAGAATGGACTAAAGTCTCACCCGAAGCAGTATGGTGTTTCTGGGAAAACTAGTGTCTTTTCAATCGACTAGCCCTCTAGGTTTGGCAGCTACCCTAGAAACAACAGTTCAAAGCAATTCATGATTTCTTCTATGCATAATAGATAAGAGAAAGACAAAGGAACCAACCTGGAACTTCCGCTTAACTCCTTGCTTGATCTCTCTCCCCCTTGACAGAGCTTGCAACTCGTCTTCGTACTTATCCCGCTTGGAGAGTACCTGTAGAAACATAGTAACAGAGAACTGTCAAAGCATCTTGATCTATTATAACATAAGGATTATAGAATTAGATATATAATGAACATACAATAGCCTTCACAAATAATAACATTCACAAGTGCACAATTATATGGAAGAAAACTTGAAGAATTTTATTAAATAGAAGGGAGAATTACAACCAAGTTGTCTGATCCAGCATCATCCTCCCAGCATCAAGACTTCTTCACCTCATGAAATAGCAAGATCACACCAACAACAAAATACTCTTTCTCAAATACAAACTATCAACACTTCCTTGCAATTCATAACATTCGAGCCTCTAGATCTCTCAGATGAGGGATCCATTTATAGATGTGTGCAAGGGTGTGAGTCATCTTTGGGTTTTTGATTAGTGCCATTCCAATTGTTGTAACTAGTTCCACTTGGAGATTTCTTGGATCTCTTACTCATCCTTGGGCGAATTCAGAGAGGTGAGTGTCATAGGAGAAGTTTCTAGAAGATTTCCTTGGCGTCCACTTAGCAAACTGTCTTGGGCATTTGTCCATCCTCGCTCATTGCACCCTATAGAAGGCCTCATCAGTATGCATCACACCTGGCTAGTGTAGAAGTCAGTATGGATCACACCCTGACAATGGAGTAGTTAGTATGGTCCATTTTAGGCCAATTCTGGATGGTTTTTCAGGTGGAACTTTTGGGGAATGATGTAATCAGTTGACCATGATCTTTTAGGGTATGAAACAACACTTTTAGGGGTTGAAGAGCCCTAGTTTATCGACATATAATATTGGGGTTTAAGTTCCCAAATATGTTTTTAATAGTTGCCCCCTAAAGCATGAAGTCGTAAATCTTTGATGTGGGGTGAAATGATTTATCATGAGGATCCGAGGTTTCTAACTGGAAGGTGACCTGTATAAGATACAATACAATACATCATCATAATATAATTTTTCATGATCTAGCTAAGGCGGGCATTCCCATGCTCAACTTTATAAATGCATTTCATGTACATAGACCTGATAGTTGTCTGCAAATGCAGACTGGTGATTCTTCAAGTGTAGAGTCATCATCCTTGGTCTGGATTACCATCTGTGCAATGTCCTTGTACATTTGATGTTTTTATATCCTTGAATATATCGCAGCCTGGATGGATGAAACTAGATCCAGGGTCTTTAAACGCGTTAAATATTTTCCTGATGTACAAGTCAATCCCTGTGAAGAGATGTTTTGAAGTCAAACATGGAAAGACATATAACCAGCCAATAATATGAGTTATTAACAGACGCAAGAGGAATCACCGATAATGATAATGACCCTCAAGGTACTATAGTACAATTCACATGGTGTGAATATATGATCCGACATCAAACACCACGCAAAATATTTCATTCGAAGGCCATTGATGTCAACCTGTCGCCGGAAGTGAGAAACTTGCCATTGAGGCATGCAAGCTTCAAAGCACTGAAAGGGTTGTTTCTAAGTCAACTTCTTGGATAATGAGCTGATGTCGCCAAGAAGTGACTCGTCGTAGGAGGGCCTTAATGTATCCCACATATATGACACGAAATGAAGCAAATGATTTTCTAGAGGTGAAAATGATCTGACGACACAAGGTTCAGGAATGGCGGTCATGAAAAATGAAGGTGTAAGGTATTGCAGTGGATGAGGCATTAACTGGGTTTGTGGTTTCACAACTGAATGACTTCTCTTGAACATGTCAATGACACTAAGATGGATTGGTAGCGTTAACCCCAAAATATGGATGGTGTGGAAGACCAATGGTGAGATGATCGGTGAACGGAATAACCCAACTCAACTCAACAATGGTGATGGAGTGAAAGTGTCATGTTCAAGAGCAACCTGCTGCCATAAATTATTCAAGTTTTCTTCCTTTTTTTCCCAGTCATTGCTGACCAGTACCTCTTTACTTTTGTCAAGATTGAGGAGGATAACATATGCTTGTTCTATAATTTTCCCTTCGGGTAAACCTGTCGCTATGTTTTAACGAGTCTATCAACAGTGAAACTCGTTCTTGTGTAGGTGGACAAGTTTATCGCTATTGTTTTAACGAGTTTAAAGACAAAGATAACTCGATCCTTTTCATATTTAGAGAGTTTAAAAAGGGACAAAAAGGGGACTTTGTCTTGTCTCGCGTGGACGAGTTTGTTGCTATTGTTTTAACGAGTTTAACAACAAGGATAACTCAATCCTTTTCACGTTTAGAGAGTTTGAAAAGAGACGAAAAGGAAACTCTAGAAGTTCTTTTTCATAGAATAATCCCTTAGGTTTGAAAAAGGATAAAATAATACAAAATGGATGACTTTGTTGATCACTTTAATGAGCCAAAAAAGACAAGTGCTCGAACGTTTTCGTGAGATAATCCCTCGGATCCGAAAAAGATTAAAATATATAGGAGGGATGGCACCTCCAATCACTTTAACAAGTTGGAAAGGCCAATTTCTCGACAATATTTTCATATTTAATGAGTCTAAAAAGAGTTTAAAGGAGACTTGTTTTTGAGGAACGAGTGGTGTCTAAGGTAGCAACTTGTTCCGGGTAAGCTTGGAACTTCTCAAAACATGGTGATGTGAAGAGGTTGGTTAATAAGACCACTCATTGCAGCTGTTCCTCAAAAATGGTAAACATCCAAGTGGAAGCGTACGATCGGCCAAAAGCGTCAAGGTGATGGGAGGTACACAACCAAGGCTCAAAAGGCTAATAGCATTGCAATCACAAAGGTTATTTATTGAAGGTGGGTTCATTTTTTAATGAGTTTGAACCGTGGGGAACTATGCTCGGTGGTGGGTTTATTTTTTAACGAGCTTAAACCATGGAGGAACTATGCTCAGATCGGTGGTCAAAGATGTTCAATTTACTATTTAGCACATTAGATTCTTTCTCCGGTCGTTCAACTTGCTCAATCACTCCATAAAATTGATTAGAAATACATATATATGTACAAAAAATGAATTAAACTAACATTTTACTTGAAGTACGTGAATAGTAAATATAAAAAATAGTTTTACCTTTCACTTTCATCATTTCATTTCAAATTTGGGATTTTGGAGCTCTGGAGTGGTTTTCCCCCTGAAATTTCATCAGTTGATTTAGGGAGATCCAGTGGACTATTCTCCACGCCGTCAGGACTAGGTAGGAGCTAACCCTGAGGTCTTCATTTCCATTCCATATTTTCTTCATTCTGAGCACGTTTTTTCACATTTCTGGACCCTTCGGGTTTGAATATTTCATTCCCCAATCATCGCACCTAGTCTGCATCGAAAGGTGTGATGCATACTAAGCTGTACACTGGCTAGTCAGTATGCATCTCACCTTGCTGAAGGGCAGGGTGTGATGGGCACAAAAGGGCATCTTTACACAGTGATTTTTCATCACATTTTTTCCTTTTTTTGCCCAAATTTGAATCCTAACTCATCTTTTGTTTGCATTTCAAATTTTTGTTGGATCAATATGGTTGTCACATGGCGTGAATGCGAACATGAAGAAGAGGGCATGATTGCCTTACACGACTAGGCCACAGTTGTTGCATTATGAAACTATGGCTTGCTGAAGTTATTCCGCATATCTAGCATGAGGCAACAAGTCAGTTTGTTGCAGTATTTTCCCAATGCTTGGGATCCGATTGACCAAGTATTCTAGATCAGAGGCAAATCTATTCCATTGAAAATCGAGGATATTTACTTTCTGATGGGGTTGTTGAGGCGTGGTGCCCCTCTTTCACTATTAGGATTCGCTCATGGAGGTGAATCCGTGAAAGACTATATTTGTCAGTTCTGCAAAGATGGATCTCAGCCTAGTAGAGATGGCAAGATCAATATCTGGGATGTCACTGGTCGGCCCTTGAGGACCATTTTATTTACCTTTGCTAATTGGCCCGTAGCGCGGCTTTACACTTGGCAAATAGATCTTACATGCAGTACGCCATGGAATGCCTGGAACCGAAGGTGTTCAACTGGTGCGAGGCGGTACTTCTTGTCATAAAAGAACAACTCTTCAAAGTAAAGAATGGAAGAACCAAGAATTTTGGCTGTGGTTCCATATTGACTACTTTTTCTTTGGAGAGGATTCCATTGTTGCAGCCTCAGAACATTTCACTGGGATCGCCACCACTGAGGGAACCATGGATGCAGAGATGGGTATATCTTATGGCCATACATGTCAGTTAGTCACATATTTCCTTCTCTGATGCCTTTTTTGGGTGGTTCGACCATCAGGAGATGGTCTTTGTGGAGTATCCATACATCGGGATGGATTTCCGAGGCGACCTAGATTTGGTGTTACCAGCTGGTGAGCAGTGGAGTGCTATAGGTAAAATGATTCGATCACATCTTTATTTATAAGTTTTATAATGTTTTTGATTTTCAGAGTTTTATTTTGGTTAAGTTATGCAATCCTGATGCAAATGTTGATGTAAAATTCTTTCTTTACAAATGTTGCAAATGTTTATCTAACACATAGTTTGCTAATGAATCAATCAATGTGTTTAAGTTTCTCGAAATGTGTTCATATTAAATGGAATCAAAATGTCTTTCCAAAATCCTGACCCTTAGGAACATGCAATAAATAGCTGGGTTCCGAATGGAATAAATGCCAGTAAGCTGTAGAATGACGAGTCGTGAATCTAGCCTGACCACGAGTCGGCGTATTCCATGTGAACTGGCATTAGAGAGAAGTTCATTCAACACACTATACTCAGCAATGTTGTTCGTCGACTGACCAATACACATCCCCCTGAAACTCACTAACTCGCTGCTTGGAGCGAAAATGGCCCAAGCTGTAAAAGATAGGTTTTGCATACTATGACTAGCTCCATCGGCATACCCAACAAATGGCTCCAAAAAGTCTAACATCTACAACAAATGTGAAGTGGGTTACCTAGCCAAAATGACAACTCTAAAAGAAAAATAAAAATGCAATAAAAGCATATATACAATAAGTTTATTATACTTAATCAAGCATAGTAATATTTAAGATACAACCCGTTTCGGGGCTACGACAGTGGAATCCCATCATAATCGACCAGCTTGTAGGCTCCTTTTGTCAATATCTATTTAACAATTTAGGGGCCAATCCATAATGGTTCGAATTTGCCTGCTCCTAATTTGTTAGAGTCCTGATCATAAAGTAAGACCAGGTCACCTTCTGAGAAGACACGAGGCTTGATATTATTGTCATATTGCACCTTGACACGTTTCTCATCTACTTCGTTAGCCAGCGCAGCATCACGATGGGTTTCATCTAGGTGGATTAGTTCCAAGAAACACGCCCCTTCTTTAGAAGTTTCAGGAAGCAGATCAATTGCAAGCTTGAGGGACGAGATTTTGCACTGAATTGGTAAGATAGCTTCCAGACCATACACCAACTGAAAGGGCATAAATCCGATCACATTTCTCACCAATGTCCTATATGCCTACATAACTAAGTACAGGATTAAATGCCAATTCCGTTTGTGGACTCCAATCATTCTCTATAGCAGGCACTTAACGACTTTGTTGATTGCCTCAACCTATCTGTTAGCCTAAAAATAATATGGAGTAGAACTATCATGGGACAGTCCTAATTTGGCAGTCAATTTGATCATCATGTGATTGTAAAAATGCGATCCTTGATCTATGACTATAGCCTGTGGTACACCAAATCTAGAAACTACATGACTAAAAAACAAAAGAGCGACCATTTTGCCGCCATTGTTTAATGTAGGCATCGCGTCGGCCCATTTTGTAAAATAGTCGACAACGACTATAATATACCCATGCCCCCTAGCTGAGGTGGGGTTACATGTCATGAAAGCAATGCCCCATTTAGCGAATGGCCCAACAGCAACTACTAGATGCAGTGATCTAGGTGGTAATCTGGTTTTGCGATCAAAAATCTGACAAGCATGGAAACTTCTGACTATAGTTATGTAATCTCTGAATATGGTGGGCTAGAAATAACTTGCTTGTAATATATTTTGTGTAGAAGTGTAACCAGATAGATGCCACCCACAAGCACATAAATGACAATCATTCAAAACTTTTTCGACCTCCTCATGTGTGAGTCACCTTCGCAGAACTGTATTGACACCATGACATTAAAGCATATCACCAATGATCAGGTAGTATTTGGCTTGGTATCGAGCACGCCGCTATTTAGAGCAAGAGGTTTTAGGCCTAAAAGTTTGGGTTTGGAGATCACACTCTAATAAGTCTTTGTTTTTTCATTACAAGAACAATATTCGATACCCAATCAGTGAGAGGAAAAGGGTAAATGAAACCAGCATGCAAAATTTTTTCAACCTCTACTTTAATGGCAACAGCTTTCTTCGGATGGATAGGTCAAAGCCGTTGTCGTTCTGGTTTGACATCTGGATACATCTTGATTTCATGTTCCCCGGCGGAGTCACCATTTTGTTTCTGGGAAAACTAGTGTCTTTTCGATCGACTAGCCCTCTAGGCTTGGCAGCTACCCTAGAAACAACAGTTTAAAGCAATTCACGATTTCTTCTATGTATAATAGATAAGAGAAAGACAAAGGAACCAACCGATCTTCCGCTTAAGTCCTTGCTTGATCTCTCTCCCCCTTGATAGAGATTGCAACTCCTCTCCATATTATCTCACTTGGAGAGTACCTATAGAAACACAGCAACAAAGAACCATCAAAGCATTTTGATCTATTATATCATAATCATTATAGAATCAGAAATATAATGAACATATAATGGCGTTCACAATTGCATAGTTATATGGAAGAAAAATTGAATAACTTTATTATATAGAAGGGAGAATTACAACCTAGTTGTCTGATCCAACATCATCCTCCCAGCATGAAGCCCTCTTCACCTCATGAAATAGCAAGATAACACCAACAATACAATGCTCTTTCTCAAATACAAACTATCAGCACTTCCTTGCAATTCACAAAATTCCAGCCTCTAGATCTCTCAGATGAGGGATCCATTTATAGATGTTTGCAAGGGTGTGAGTCATCTCTGGTTTTTTTATTAGTGTCATTCCACTTGTTGCATTTGGTTCCACTTGGAGATTTCTTAGATCTCTTACTCATCCCTGGGCGAATTTAGAGAGGGAAGTGTCATAGGAGAAGTTTCTAGAAGATTCCCTCGGCATCCACTTAGCAAACTATCTTGAATATTTGTCCATCCTCGCTCATAACACCCTATCGAAGGCCTCATCAGTATGCATCGCACCTGGCTAGTGTAGAAGTCAGTATGCATCGCACCCTGATAGTGGAGCAGTCAGTATCGTCCAGTTTAGGCCAATTCTGGATGGTTTTTCAAGTGGAACTTTTGGGGAATGATGTAATTAGTTGACCATGATCTTTTAGGGTATGAAACAAAATTTTTAGGGGTTAAAGAGCCCTATTTTATCGACATATAAGATTGGGTTTGAAGTGCCCAAATATGTCTATAACATATGGGCAGATGTAGGAACTAAGTTTCTGCACCCTAAGATGGTCGTGATGTCGACTTTATACCTTAAACCCTTCCTTCGCGTAGATCGATAAGCCTTTAGGGCTTATCGATGTACTTTCTCTTCTGTCTCTTAGAACCCTTGCGAAGCTATATGATCGTCCTTCTCGCAACTCTAACTAATGGCTCAGGTACTTATGCACCTTGTTACTGCATTAGTGTATAATTTCCTAAATTATCTCAAGTGTTCTCCAAATTTACCATGTAATTAATATTGTCTTCGTGTAAACATATATCCCTATTTGCATTCATATAACAGATAGGAACATATATATTCATGCATAAAATTAGCATTATAGCATAAACCCAGAACTTAACATACATAATCACATGAAATCCATAGAGGAAAAATACACAGTAATTTCAGAATAATTCTCTTTATTGATGATTCAAATCTCCACTACAGACTCTATCTGGCCTGCGCACACAGCTGCAAGGGTCCACGCACTCAGTTGTAGACTTCTACCCTAGGCCTCTGCGCACTCATCTACACAGCCTCTTCCTATGTTAAGACTCTTTTTCTTAGCTCTTTACAGACTCATCAAGAACTCCTACTTAACTTCTAACTGACTTCTTTAGACCCCTCTAAGAACTCCTTTTTATACACTCCCATGGTCCACGGACCAAGGGCGGATCTCTAAAACTGACACAATCTATCTAGACTAAGGGAGGAAACCCTTTTTGACTCTTGATATCTTCATGCTCCGCAACCGCAAAATGCGCAGACTTTACATTTCTTTATACAAACTTTGGGCCTTCGGCCCCAAAAATTAGGTTTTTAACCCCAAAATTGACCCCCAGGGGACCCGTTCCCAACACCATTTTTCTACTCACAAATGCAATCGGATGGTCAATATGTCTTGTGCTTGGTTGGGTTAAAGCTACCCCTAGAATATGTAGGATGCATCCACGTGTACATGAAATTCTTTCTTCCAATCTAGGAATACCAGAATGGGCATTGTAACCATCTTCTCTTTTGAAACATCTAAGCTTTTGTAGAAATCATCATCCAAGCAAAATGTCGCATCTTTCTTCAATAATTTCTCCATTGGTGAAGTGATCGGTGTGTATGCCTTAATAATTTTTTTATAGTATCTGGTGTGGTCCAATGTTGGATGCAACTGTTTTACATTCCTTGGGAACTCTAAATTTTTAATTACCACAATTTTAGCAGGGTCCACCATCAACCCTTTCTTACAAATAATGTGGCCCAAAATTATTCCGTATGGTATGGAAAATATACATTTCTTTAGAGTTAGGGAGATCTGATACTTCCTACAAGTATACAACATTAGACGGAGACTTGAAACATGCTTTTTAACTAACCTGAACACCATCCGGTCATCAAAGTAGACCTACAAAAACTTGTGAATAAATTCCTTGAAGGTGACGACTACCACCCTACAAAAAGATCACAGGGGCATTCTTAAGGTCGAAGGGGATAACTGTATAGTGAAAAGAGCCCTATTCTATGGCAAAGGTGCTTTTACTTCGAACTTCCAATGTGATATTTATTTGGTGATATCCTAAGAATCCATTCGTAAAAGAGTATGCTTCTTGACCACCAAAATTTTAGAATACCTCATTAGTGAACAATGCAGGGAATGGATCTTTACACAAGCATCATTCAATTTCCTTAGAGTTATGTAGATCCTGATGTCTCCCTTTGTCATCTTCTCTTGAACTACCACAGGACTAACCCAGTCTGGTTCTTCTACAGGCTCAATAATCCTTTCTACAAGAACCTTATATAGCTCTTCACACACCTTTTCTTTGTATTTAGGAT
Source organism: Pinus taeda (assembly GCA_000404065.3). NCBI lineage: Eukaryota > Viridiplantae > Streptophyta > Pinopsida > Pinales > Pinaceae > Pinus > Pinus taeda. The sequence goes on along the minus strand of APFE031266931.1, from coordinate 33,380 downwards.
TCAATCAGGAGGGTCGCTGCTTTACCAACTTCTGAGGCCGCTTCATGTTGATCTTCATAACACCCAAATCACCTACTATCCCCTTTAAATTAGAGAAATTTGTTGGAAACAAGTCCTAATATTCACGTAACAAATCTGTGAACTTCTAAACTATGTCCTCATCCTAGTAATAGCCTATATTTGTGAACTTCAGATGTGCTTCCGACTCAATGTTCACTTGCTTGGACTTCAATGGTTTTGAAATTTTAGAAACCTTAACCTTAGACCTAGCGACTTCTCGCTATCCCTCTGACTCAGGGTTACTGATATTCCTAGGATCTTCCTCGCCCTCTTCTATGTTAACATTATAACACTCTAGAGCATGGCGTAGTTGTGTACTCTAGTCAAGTTGTACCCATGAGATAGGCTCTATAGGCATTTTGAATATCACAACCTTGATTTCCTGTAATGCTTGATCAATACATTCAAATACGTCCTCAAAACTAAATGTTAGCAAAAATCTTTCCTTCAGAACGTCCCACTCCATGGTTCCATGTCATAACTCTGTTTCTAAGTACCAATTTATTAGAATAGCATCCCAGGTATGGCATAATATATGTACCCATTCAGGCTGTGGTTCCTTTCTCCATGCTTTCGTCCAACAAGCTATATTCTCACGCGGTTCATCTTTCCCTATATATTTTTCAATAATGCAAGTATTTCCATAGCCAAATCGCAACTTCATCATCCTTCGATACTCCTAGTTTTCAAAGTTGTTCTTATGTGTACCCCACCATCTATTAGGCGTAGCCCTCAACATGATGTCCAATGTCGGGAACCAATGCTCCTTCGGTACATCCATTTTGAATTTATCAAGAAATAAATTTACATCTTCTAATCCATCATAATATGGTAAATTGTATACCTCAGTGGATATACACTGAAGTGATTTAGTAGGTATATTGCATCATTGCATTGATACTTCCTGCAATATATTCTGACAATGCTCGCGCTCCTCATCTGAATCTGAGTTGCAAGATTTGTCCTTTTACCATGTAATTCTTCCATCTGCTATCGGGTTGATCCAACCCTCATTCCGCGTAGTAATATTACAGATTTTCTCAATATCATCCTCCTCATAGTAATCCCATACTAGTTCAGTATACTACACACCCTTGGCTGGATCGAGAGGAACAATGACTCTCATTTCCTTCTTCTCAAACGTCATGTTGTGCTTCTTCAGGTTCATGACCACATTTAGAACTAACACCCAATCAATTCCAAGCAGCTCTAGGTAGGGATTACTAACATCTACAATCTCTATTACCTCAAAATCATCTATAGTGCATGTTCCTTCAATGCCGATAGTTACTTCATGTAGGCATCCCATAAGAGTAATATTCTACTGGTTCACCTTTCATAGCTGAATTGGGGACCACTATAGTGCTGAATTTCCCATTTTTTCCCAGGTTTGTTTAGGGAAAACATTTTCATTAGATCTCAAATCTAGGATCACTTGGTCCATCTCAAATTCTCCAATTTGTGCAGTCAATCTCATCTCCCAACCAATCATTCTCTTACTTTTATCTAGTTTATGCATTGTGCGTTGTTCAGGTAGTGACTTACCCTTGCCAACACAATTATCTACTAACTCTTGTAGTCCCTCCACTGCTTTCTGGTCCCTTAAGATCTTCATGCAAGTCTATAAGAAGGATGTTAATACTGAGGGATCTGTTTCCTGCATAGCAATGACTTCTTCAGGCTTCTCCGTTCATGCACGCTGAGTCTTTGATCTAGAAGCTCCTGAATCCACAAAGTTCTTTCTTACCTCCATATATTTTTCTTTCACCTTATGAAAATCAAATTCAGTATCCTTGTCAGTAGCCTTGAGCACCCATGTATTCTCTTCTAGTTGTTTCTCTATGACTTTATCTTCCCTGATAGCTATACCACTTCGCAGAACTATATTAATGTTGGCGCCATCTTCGCATTTTTTTGACCTCATCATCTGGATTTTCTGAGTGGAATTTCGATTCTTATTTTCTTGCATCTTGGTGATGAGTATAGGAAAATATTCTATCACGTGGTCAAATTGTCAGCAATAATGACAAGAGGGGTGTGTCGAGTTCTAAAAATCTAACGCAAAGTGGCCTAGCTCCCCACGATTGTAACAAATAATTTTTCAGCAACATCTCCTAGTCCCTCCCTCTCGTCCTCTTCCTCATCCCTGGAATCCTCTACACACTGCAGGTGCACCTTGATCCTAATAAGGACATGTCTCAGCATGTACTCTATATGTCGTAGTTTTGTCCATCATTATCTCATAACTTCAACAATTGCGCTCATCATGGCCTACATATTTACAGAAATTGCAGAATAGTTGTTGGGGAGTTTATATGAACTTTTGCAACAAATGGAAATTGTCAGTTGAGTGCTTTCCTATTATTTGGCAAACATGGTACTACACTGTTACTCAGTCTAGCAGAATTTTCTAGCTTTAGGGGGTTAGGAGCTCCCCCAATTAAATAGTTCTGATATACTAGGCAACGATCCTTGCCATGACCATTCCCTTTGCATTTTAAGCACCATACTTCTAGTCGGGTGTCATTTTTTACCTTTATCCCCTTCTTGAGATCACACAACTCCATATGTAGGCTAGCCAGCTACGTTTAAATCTAACGGACTCCCAAATTTGTATCCAGAATAGGCGAAGCCTCCAACTTCATAGCGATTTCCAATGCTTCAGCCTGCGATGTAATCTCTACTGTGACAATGGTAATATCAAATGAGACAACAACATAGCAATATACAAGTCCTTCTGTTTCTCATCATAAATCTATAGATTAACCTATTGTAGCAGACATTTCATCATTTGATCAATATCCCATGCAGATTCATTCACCTTCTTCTTAATTTCCTTAGCCTCAGTGACATATTGGACTTGATACTTTGGCTTTCTGAATTCATCATTCAGTGGATATTTCATGTCTTTTGATGATGCAATTGGATTTGTCATACTGTGCTTGATATACCAAGACAACATTCGATCTTGAATTGTTGTGACCAACTACGCTTTATTCAAATCATCATCCGTTATCTGTTGTGACTTCCACACAACATCTGCTACAAACCAGAATTGATAATGGTCTTTTGTCCCCAAACTCTTGAATATAAGCATATTCATAGTGTTCACAATACTGAATAGTGGAGGTGGAGTAGTAGGTGTTTTTGGTAGAGATGATGGTAGAGGTGGAGTGGATGGATGTGGTATTCCTGTAGTACGCTAATCTATTGACTGCGATGCACCTCGGGGAGTCTTCAGAGTATTACTTTCTTCTTCACTATCAAATACACCCAATAGAGGACTATACTCAGCAATTATATCTAGATATTTTTTGAATTGTTTCCCACTTCACGTAGCTCCCATCGAGCCTCTTCTAAACATCAATTTAGTGGCATCATCTGTTTCTTGCACAATAGAATTTTAATCCATGCTTTCAGGGACTTCAGATACTTACCTCTTGGTCATTTAAAAATCGGCATTAAGATTCACTATAACTGACAATGTATAAATCATGAACTCGGTGATAAATCCACGCAATATACTATCGATCTAGTAATTAACAGCCTTCACAACCTTATATTTTGATTCTTCCAGGCGCTTCACTAACTCAGGAGTCCACAAAATAGGGTTATCTAGCTTCCAAGTCGGTTAACCATCTACCAATTTGGGCAGCCATTCGTATAATTCACACAAGAAAGTGCAAAGAAAACTTCATGTTCGTCTGTATACAGATATCTCTGCAACCACTCTTCTTTTGGCAGGTGCAGATTCTTCTTTTCTTGAGCTACAAACTTGTGCAACTTTCGATCTATCCGCTTTTCGAGCTCCTTATTTGTTGGTCTCCACGGAGCCCACATCACACATCCCTTAGATAGATATTCATCCTCACAACAGAACCATTTGTTGGCTTGAGGGGGCTCAGACCTAGGTTTAGTGTTATCTGTGCTAACCAACAAAACCCTACACTACCGTCCCTTTCGGCAACAAACTGCCTAGTGGAGGCTACAGTCTCACCTGAGGCAACATTAGGGGATTCTAGAACCATGTTTCTACTTCTAGAGAGCTATGTGATGTGTTTTCTGTAGATTTAGGGCTTTACTTTAGCCCTTTCAAACCCTAAACCTAGAAACCCAGAACTTACAATAATTGACAATTAACAGAGTTATGTCCTTCACCAATTGCACGATACATGCATAACATCATGACAATAAATAGGTCTACATATTCACGAATTCATTAAGTACTTTTCTTGATTAAATGAATTCAACATATCATAAATACAGTGAATTCAGAGATAAAATAATAATACAGAGATGCACAAATAGTTTTCAAAATAAGTCTTTTATTATGTTTCATATCTTCAAATACAACTTCTTCCAACCTAGTGCAGAGATCTGTAGCGGCCCACATACTCATCTACAGACTTACCAAAGTCTCAACACATAGAAGCCTTCCCCTTTGCTCAAGTACAAAATAGATAAAATCAAACCTAAATCATGCATTATTCTCGCTTAGCTATCTTATGACTCTTCTATGACTTTCTTTTATATTCTTCTTCATTACAGTACCATGGTCTGCAAACCATGGGCAGATCTCAAAAAAACTTGACTTTAACAAACTAAAGGGCTTTGACCTTCCTAAAGCCCCTTTGACTCCTATTGACCTGAGCTACTCATGCTTCGCTCCTCAAAATGTGAAGACTTTACAATAAACTTAACAAAACTTAACAAAATTTGACCTAGGGGACCTCGTCCCATCACTTCATGTTCTTGAATAGGCGCTTGTACTACCACCAACTCTTCATCATCGAGCAATGCCCTAGAGGGACGATACTATACAATTACAATCAATAAAGTAATAGATATATATATATATATATATCTATATTATATTATATATATATATTTATATAATATATATATTATATATATATATATATATAATATATATATATATATATAATATATATATATATAATATATTTATATTGATATATTGAAACATCTATATAATAACAGTTTAAAAATACAATATATAAGGGAAAAAAAGAAAATAAAGACAAAAAGAAATATAACTTAGGTGAGACCAAGAAAAAAAGACAACAAAGCAATGATGATGCTTGTGAAATTTATCAAGGTATTGAAGAATATGTTGAAAAAATCTAAAAATATGTTACTTTTATTGACATGTAGGAAGTGAGACACTTTCTGAGATATATAGTCATGACCATAATAAGGAACATATTGATAATATTTTTCATTCATCATTGTAATGTCATATTATTTCTTAATGTCATATTTTGCCTATTATACTTTAAAAAATTATTAATAATGCTCTATAAAAACCCATGAATAACCTCTAAATCCTCCAGGTCTAAATTAACCCCTAAATAATATACATTAACCCCCTAACTTTTTAACCCCATTCCCCTAAGCCCTTCAAGCCCTAACCCCTTAGCCCTTAAACCCTAATCCCGAAACCCTGAAATAATAAACCCTTATCCCTAAGCCCATAAATTATTTAACCCCTAAATTGATCTAACCCCTTAGAAAACCATAACGAAAGTAATCAAATAATATTTCTAGTCCACATCAAGATTACAACATAGTTCAAACATCTCCCAAAATAATTTTATAAAATACATGTACAATATAAAGATAACACAATTTACAATATCAAGACCAATCTAAAATACAATATACATATAAAAATTTACAAAAACAATCTACAATACAATGAAATATAATAAATAAGTTACAAATGGATGATATTCATATCCATCTTGAATGTGTCAATTGTCTCTATAATGTGTTTTAGCTAATTTTATTAGAATTCTCCTTGGCCTCAAGCCCTTGCAATTTCTACAAAGGAAATAACATTTTCCATCCTTCGAATCCCTCAATGTAGATCCAACATATCCTTGGTCTCCTTGAGGAATGTTATGTGTCATTTTTTCTCACCAAACTTTTAGCGATGAATTTATTCAACTGAGGACTGGAATTGCGCAATGCACAGTTCCATTTAGCATGATTGTATGTCAAGAAAAATGCACTATGCAATCTCGGGGGCCAACTGAGCACTGTCTCCCAAAATGGCGCAGAGAACATCTTGGGCAGCTAGTGCGAGGCAAGCTCTGTACAATTTTTGGGAGAAAGGAAAAGCCTTCCTTCCCAGAAATGTGCAGTACAAGATGGGCAAGGCAAGATATGGACCAAGGAAGCTCAGACTTGCTGACGGGTGACTAAAAATCACTAAGGACTGAATGCATGTGAAAAAATGGTGTAGATATGAGTAAAATAAACACCCATATGATTGAAGTGAGTGAAAAAATCAATCAATCAACAATAGCAAGAATCTCAAGAAGAAAGTCGTCGAAACAAAAACTATGAGTGTACAAACAGTGTTATATGTGCGACACTAAGGAAAGGTAATGAAAAAATTGAAACAACACTTCTACAAGATAAAATTCATTGAAACGCCAAGGGTCATTCAGTAAAATCAAGGAAAAAACACTCATACAAGCCCAAAACTAAAAAGCGATAGAAAAAGAAACAAAAGCCATGAAAATCAAAACTTACCCGGAAATGTTGCACCGACAGTGCCAAAGGTTCCCAGATGCCTCGAGAATTCTAGAGCTCCAAGATTGAATGAGCTCTCAGGAAATGATTAAATAGATTTGACGAAATTAGAGTTTATGATACACATGCCACAAATCTATGAAAAAGAAACACTTGGCAGAAACTTCTAAAATGGTTTTGCCTGTAACTCCTTCTGCTCAAAATAGATTCCTAAAATATAGGGATACTTTTTTATTTTTGATTTTTACTTTTTTGGGAAAAGATACCCAAGATGCAAAGAATAATTGCGTAATTATGGAGGGAACTAGATAACCTACCAGCACATGTAATAGATAGTGAATGAGGGAGAGCTTCTATGTTGTTTCTGGACCAAGGGTCCTTGGCTAACGATGAGAACCAGTATTACAGCAAGAATGATCCAATTCTTGGGGATACCAATTTTACTTTATCAACCTAGGGTTTGTAAAAACGTGGAGGTGACAGTGTTGTATACACAAGAATATGCGATGGGTCTACTCTTTGTCACTACTAAGTTGGCGATATACCACTATGGCTTTTCAAACCAGACTTCTATTGATTCAGAAGAAGCTTGATTACCAATGGGAAAAAGAGAAATTTATACTAAATGGAATCCTGTCTATTGTAGTAAGGAAAAGGATGGAATCAAATTCTTAAACACACCATTCATCTAACTAACTACTGAGAGGCTTTTCTTCAAAAGAATGCTAAGTTAACATGTGTGTGATCCTACTGTCCTAGGCATGCAATTTGAAACATCCACACGTTCTACTGTTGTGCATGTAAATGAACTCAATAACTCTTTTTTTCCTTTTTGTCTTTTTTTTTTGTGAAAATGTGAATGCTAACTTCTCTTGGTGATGTCGCAGGTGGATTAGGCACGATGGTGAATGGTCATATGGCTTGGGAGGCAAGAAGGGGTCTTTTCCTATATTCTTAGGTGCTCTTTCCACAATTGGGCTTCAAAACAGGCCACTATAGGTAGACCTACATGATGCCCTAAGGCTCCTAGAGGATCCCCTGTATTCCTATAGGATCTGGCCGAGAGAAAGAGGTGGGATTTGGAAGGTGGTGTAAGGCTTAGGGAAGGTGAATGGTGGGATAAATTAAGCAAGGGAGTGGCTAGGACTCCTTCAAAGCTCAAAACAAAGTTTGTGAGATGGTTGGATTTTCTCAACAAACTTGGAGAAGTATTCTTATGGAATGATGAATTTGGTGAGGGACTTAGTGGACAAAGTGATAATCATGGATGGATGAGGTTAAGATGGGGTTGCTGGTCATGAAATCCCTCTACACTATTGAAACTCCTGCACTGTATCAATCACTGACATTTATCCATGAATCATGTTAAACAAGAAATATTTGCAATTAACTAAATAAAAATAGAATTGCATTATCTAGTTGCCTATTTCATGCATGGGAAACTTGTAGAATAATATGATACCTTTATGAGATCTACTACAAGGTTGAGGATATTAGAAATGACAATTAAATCCTATTCTTGAAAACAAGTAAAATGCTAGCTTAAGTAACAGAAAGCCTGAAATTCCATGAGAAATCAAAATTTTATCTTTTCGGGGCTGCATAGGAGTTCATTCCTCAAACCATGGTCCCTGAATGGAGTGGGGCCAAATCCACCCACCAACAACTTTTTGATATTCCTATATTTCCTAAGCTACTGCTAAATCAATTCACAAATGGAAGCAAACAAATCAAATTTACAACTACTTGTAATGAAATAATGCTAAAGACAATTCAACCATTAATATATGAGATCAGCTAATCATACAAATACAAGAAGAGGAGCCTTTACTTCTAGGGTTGGGCCCTAACCCAAGAGCTTCAGCCCTCTGAGTCAACTCAGTGCTATATCAAGGAGATACTCATTCTCATTATCATAACAGAAAATTACATAACAATGTCTTCCACAAGTCATGAACTCAAAAAGTGCTTAGTCTTTTACATCAAAAATTTGAATCCTAATGAGGCTCTAGGCCTCCTTATTTATACGAATGAAGTCTTTGATGAATTCCTTAAATCTAGGGAGGCTCGGCTCCCAAACCCAAGATGAAATGGGTCTTTAACTATCACTGGCTCGACTATCTTTTCATCTTCATGACTCAACTGCTTGCAACTCCGAGCCAATGTGATTTGATGGATAAATATTCGAATGAGTGAGGAGTAAATGAGGAGGATATATCTCCCACAATCTCTCCTCCTTGTCTCATTCAATTTTCTACCCTTAATTAGCCAAAATTTCCATGATTTTCTCTTAAAAACTTGCAATCAATGCACATTAGTCCACCGGGCATAACATCTCACTTTTACTCATCTCAGTAAGAAAAATATAATCAAAATATGTAAGGAATTATGAGAAGAGTTTATTTAAATAAGGTTGGAAGTTTATTAAGGTCCATATAGTTACCCAATGATGAGGCTCATCATCACCCCCTACTGAAAGTGTTGCTCATCCTCTGAGAAACTCAATCTATATCCATGTCCTTCATTGCTTGAGTCGCTTCTATGACATCCCATGCTTCTACTGTAGTTTCCTCTTCCTGTGAATAGAATCCTACCTTCCTCTCTATCTCTTCCCACTGGTTTCTTTCTTTCTCTTCCTTCCTTCCTTCCAACATTCCTAAGAGTAGTGATGGACTGAGTCTCAAGCCAATATAATTTACTTTTAGTCTTTCGACAACTTTCATGTACATGGGTGTTCTATTTAGTGCCTCTCTCATTCTCTGAGGAGAATGGTACTCTATGATTTTCAGGATGTAGAGAAAAGTGTTTCATCTCCTTTGGAAAGCTTTCATGTTGTCATCCCCTAACAACCTGAACATGTCCTCAAAGTGTGTGACTTCTTTCTCTTGGGCAACAAGGTACCTAGGTGAAAGCTTAGGGTCATTTGCAATCAGGTTATGGGTGCTGATGACAACCATTGGATTTGATTTCTCAACTCTTATCATGAGGGGTTTGACCTCTTCTCTTTCCATTACTTTCTTCATCTTTGCAGCTCTTGTCTCCTCATGATTCATCCATGATTCCAAGACCATCAATTGCAAGTCCCCTAGTTTTGAATTTGGGTCCAACACATTCAGATCTGTCAAAGCCAAGTTGTGTAGGTAAAACTCAAACATTTTATCTCTATCCTCCAAGGTGCTTTGATCACAGAGATCAATGAATTGTTTGTAGCCTTGGAATGGCATAGTACCTCTTTGTGCTAAAGTCTTAATTTGTAATTGTAGCCACTATTCCTTAAGATACAATGCATAGGAATTTGCTAGCATCCTACATGGGATTGCCTCTAAGGATAAGCTGGCCATGGATGCCAATTGAATTTTTCTCTCTTGTAATTCTACCCTTAGCCATGCATTCTCTTCCTCCAACTGAGCTTTCATCATTGCCTCTCTGTCCTTTATGCTTCTCAGTTTTTTTCCCATCTCCTTTACTTTCTCCTCCATGTGGCCTATTTCCTCCACTCTTTTAGATTTGGAAATTTGCATCCACCTATGTGTTCTTGCCATTTCTTTTTTAAGCTCAAAGAATAAGGGGATGGAAAATTGCAATGGAATGACCCTACCTCCTTCAATGAACCTGTAGTAAGAGTCAAGGTTGGGTTGAGGACTAGGTTCCCTCAGTTCTAGATCTTCCTTCTTTGTTTCTTGGTTAATGATCCCTTCTTGGTCCATTTTCTGAGTTTCCTGTAGGTTTAGAAAAGTTTCCTGTAGGATGGCCTCTACCTCCTATAGGTCCTTTTGTGTCTCCTATAGGGGACTTTTCCTTTGGATAAGGCAGGCTAGGTAATAGACCTCCTAACATAAGTGATGGCAGATTTGGGAGAGGCTTCTCCCGATGATCCTTGTCAATGTTTTTTCACAAGAGGAGATATTGTTTCTTGCTACCTTGGTGAGACTTCAATGACAATAGGAACTTTGGTGGGTTTTTGAAATTTTCCTTACTTGATCTTTGTACTTTTTCTTGTCCTAAAGTAGAATGGAGTTTGTCTCTGTCTCTTCCCTTTTTGCTTGATAGGTGTACTTAGGGAAGTAATATCAGTTGTTGCCTCTTTCTCAGTGGGTTCTGGAGATACCTTGGTGATTATTCCCCCATTTTTCCTTGAAATGTAGACCTCTATTCTTCCTTGCACTTTTTTTCCTCTTTTCGATTCTCCTTCTCATCCTTTTCTTTCTCTTCTTCTTCTCCCTCCAGTTCCTCACTATGTTCATCAATTTCTTCTTTTGCATCTTCTTCTCTCTCTTCATCACTTTCTTCCTCCTTTTCTTCCTCTTCTTCCTCCTCTATTTCCTCTTCATCCCTCTCACTAGCAGTGGGGCTTTGGTCATATTCAAGAGCTTTTATTTCTCCCTCTGCCTGCATGTCTTTCAAATTTTTCCATGTAATAGGGAGTCTTACGTTTTGGAGGGAATCTTCTAGGATAAGTTTAATTAACCCATGATGGGATAGTTGTTGATATTTTCCTTCCTATAATTTTATGCTCATATCTATCACTGATTGAAGAAGAAAGTAGGGTATAATTAGTCTATTTTGAGGAGGTGTGTCAGGTCCAAACCTCACTTCTTCGAGAAGATTGAAATGCTATCCATATACCACATTGTGTTTTCCTTCACATGATATATACTTAATGAGGTGGTAACTAATTTCATTCCAATGGTATGGTGGGCTTTCTCTTATGACCCCATTTTTCTCCTACATTACCTCCTCTCCTTCTAAAAATAATTTCTTCTTTGCAAGTTGGTTGTTACCCTTATCTTCCTTTCTCCAAGGCAACCCTAAAGGAAGTGTGGTGATTATGCCTATGACTTAAAGGGTGATTTCTACTGAGAGGCATTTCACCACAGCAGTGGCATGGGTCCTAGTTAGTGGTATGAGTGAGATAGAAAAGTCTTTGGCCACCTCATCATCATATCCCCTCATTTTTTCAAAGAAACCCATCCAATTGTGCCTTGTGAGGACCCCTAAAACAGGAGAGTGCTGATGAATTTTCACTGTGTTTGTGGGCTCCCTCTTCTTAAATACCCCTGTCATTTTTCTCTGATGATTGTGGAGGCTTGTATGGGTCTAATTCTAGATTCTAATGAGTGGAAGATTTTAAATGACAATTCTGTATATAATTCCCCTAGACTGCAATCTCCTTAACCAAGTGGAAGGTTTTTCTATATTTTTTTAACTTGGAAAACGTGGGAAGGTATAGCCCCTACCTCTTAGTTACTGCCTGATGAAGCCAACCTTTGATTTTCCCTCTCTAAATTCCCACTGCCAATCCTATAGATGACTACTCTGTATCTTATAGGTTGTCTTGTAGGATCTTGTAGGTTTTCCTATAGGATCCTATAGGTGCTCCTGCTCTGAAAAACTACTCACTATATTTCCTGTAGACACTTCTTCAAAATCTGAGAGTAACCTTGCTTTGATGTATCCTCGATATTGAGAATGCCTCCTTTGCATGGGAATAAGTGTTTTATTTCCTGATATGGGTGATTTTGTGGGATGGTGTGTTGGCGACTGATGTACGAGCACCCAATTTTGGACTGTTCGTCTCACTACCACTTCATCATTCCTCCTTACCTTGTAATTATATCCTACTTCAGTCATCAGTAACTTAACCATTTTTGGCCTCATCTCCTTTTTCTTATGATTTGACTACTTCCACGTGTGTAGTGAACTAATTGTATTATCCTCGTTGACTGGCCGAAGGTGGCCAAGTTAACTAGCCACCGTTGCTTATAAAACCAACTCTTACACAAATCTACATTTTTTATCATATTATGCTAATGAGAGAGCTTAAGTGAGATGACATACTTGTGGGTAAGATTCCTTGATGATGCTGCTTGTTGGGGAATGATGTCCTTGTGCTGTGTATTTACTGCATATGTTTTTTTTTTATATTGGTCTCCTTTGATGTTTGTTTCCTTTGATGCTTATTTCCTTTGATGTGCAGGTATAGGAGGGTGATGTTGATGATCCTGCTGCTAGTGCTAAGCCCTGAAGGATCTTCCTTGAAAATAGGATCTCTATGCTGAAGATGACTACAACCTGTGAAATTTCTTTTTGTCGGATAGGATGCTACAAGGTTTCCAATAGGAAACCTACAGGATGTCCTATAGCTGCCTCTCCCCTAAATTTTTGTTCATTCCTTCACTTCTGGAGCATGAGGATTGTTTTCATGGGAAGATAAGGGGTCTAGTGCTTGGCAGGTGAGGGGTATAGCCTTTAGGTATTGTGCCCTTGTCCTCTATTCTTACCTTTTATTTTATTTTATTTTTGAACTATAATCTTTTTGAAACTGACTTATTGGATGAATGCAGGGGTAATCATGGTGGAGAGAAACATGGTGATGAGGTGGTGAAGTAAACATAATTTTTTTTTTGACATAGATAGGTCATCCCCTTTCTCTAGGGTCACTTTCCTTGGGATTCCCAAGCCACTGAAATTCCTACAGGATCATCTTGTAGGTTTTCAGGGAATCATGTAGGTTTACAATGAATCCTATAGAAAACACAGAACCCGTACAAACTGATCTAGATGAGTTCATAAATGGAGAAAATGATGGGATGATGAAGAATATGGAATGGAGGAATGAAACATGAACTGTATAGGTCCTTCTTCTCCTCTCTTATTTTTTTGATCCTCCTCCTGCTGACATACAAACAACATTTTCAAAGTTTTTTTATTCTTCTTCTTCTCTCTCTCTCTCTCTCTTTATATATATATATATATATGAAAACAACTAGTCTGCCTCCAAGAGCTTTTAATACTATTTGCTTTGGGTGCCTCATGGAGGTTTTTTCCCAAGTCTCTTTTTATTTTCTCTTTTTCTCTTTTATTCTTTTTTCAGTGACTCAATGGGGTAGAAGTTGAGACTTGCTTCACTACCATCACTATATTGTTGATGCCATTGATGAATTCTTTCTTTGACAAGGGCTTCTTGTAGACCTTCAACCTGTGTCCATTGACAAGTAAAGGAATAGCCTCTGCATCAATGGTTCTTATTTGCACTGAACCATTATCATGACATTTTTCTATGACATTGTTGGGCCACTAATTTATCCTTATTATGATCACTTTTTGACACCTATTACATCCATTTCTACCATTCTTTATGATGTCATTTATCATAATTTATCATATAATTCCATTTTATAATTATTTATGCTCTTTATCGATAAATACTATTTTTCTCCTTTATTTTTAATAAATTGATGATTATTATGCATTATTTTACCAATACTAATGGATTAGTTGTAACATCACTCATGATTTTAGCTTCCAAGACCTTTTCCAGATTGTAAATTTGATCTCCAACTCACAACTAAATATTCCAACTCCAAAATTTGCTCGAATAAGTAGTGATAGTTTTGCATTGGACATTTCAGGAAAATGAAGGAGAATCTAGAAAATCTGAGACATGGGTTTTGTCAAGAACATAACGAATTAGTTTTAAAATGAGAATTTCAAAAATGGGGTCTGTAATAAGATAAACGGAAGGTTATTCAAAGACGACTTTCTCAAATTTGTTGTTGCGGCCGTTTTCCAAATTCTTCCAATTGCACTACCAAATTCGACTTGTTCTTGCTGAATGTTGATGGAAATATCTTTCAGATATGATCTTGCTAATCAATTCATTTTGTACAATCCAAATTTGTAATTTAAGTCATTTTGTAATCATCTTTGTTGCAAGTTCTCTTTCCTCTCTCTGTATTTAAATGAAAACAGAGATCAAAGAGGGAGGAGAGAATTGGGGAACTAGAGGATGGGGAGAATAATAGGAGAATTACAGGATAATTGGGATATAATTAGTAGATAGGAGATGGACAATTCTTAGATAGGATGTAGGAGAATAGATAATAGATAAGAGATGAAAGGATGAACAATTGTTGAATTTGAGGCAAAGCCAAGAGCTTCATTATGATGTAATTATTTATCTCATATGTTTTAATGAAGTTATCCATTGAGTTCTACATCCATTATTTGTAATTTGATTTGAGTTTCTTCTCAAGGTGGAACTGAGTCTTGGGCAGTTGGGTCCACTACCTTGGACGAGGTGCTACCTTGAACACCTACACTAGTTTAGTTTTGTGTTTGTTTATTTGAATTTCAATTGGCATTCCTTAAAGTAGATTTCTTTTCTTTTAACTAATTTGTTGTTTGTTGCATTTTTCAGATTTGTTGTTTCTTGCAACTTGTAGATTCATTTGATTTGTTGCTCTAGATTAACATTTGAATTCTGTTGAGTGCAATAGCTTAAATTTCCAATTTAGCAAGGTGTGATTTAATCTAGAAATGATTCAAGTTGTGTGATTAGCATAATTGTTTTTCTTGTCATTTACTTTCTTATTTTTAATTTTAGTTTTATTATTCAAGTCTTGCATTTTATTTCTTGGTAAATGAGCTTGATAGTAGAGAGAATAATCATATAAAACCAGTGTTAGCTGTTAGTATTGTTATGCATATATTTTTCTGATTGCCTTGAAATAAAAAGAAGCTCCTCGAGTTAATAATTAATGTCAGGACAGGCGGTAACTCCATTAAGCAAAAACTAATTCGTGTATTATTCAGTCAGGTAGGCCTTTGTTATATACAATAGGGAGAGACTGTTCAGTTCATCTCCCGATGACTATTCGCATTTCTAATTTAATTATTTACATAAATTCACCCAATCATGAGGATTAGGCATCAACATTCCCCCCGTTAATCTGAAGGGATGTTGGTGAGTCCAAGCATCATTCAAGATTTTCTCTTCCAAACGCTTTGGTGAAGATGTCTGCAATTCGCTCATTTGTGGAACAATGACAGAGATGGATTGTTTTGGCCTCAACATGATGTCGAATCAGATGATATTTAGTATTGATGTGCTTTGTTTGATCATAGAACTTTGGGTTCTTGGCCAACTTTATTGCAGAGGTATTTTCAATCATGAGTGGAGTTGATTGCACTTGTTTTACCTGCAAATCTTCAATAATTTTCCCGAGCCACACAATTTCTTTTGTTGCTTCAGCTGCTGCCACGTATTTTGCTTCTGTTATGGAATCTGCTGGAACTGATTGTTTGCACGATCTCCAGGGGACAGCTCCTGATCGAAGACTCATAGTATATCCTGAAGTAGATACCCCAGTTTCTTTGTCTCCATCAAAGCCTGAATCAGAGTATCCAATCAAGCTGAAGTCATCCACCTATGTATACTTGATTCGAAAGTCTTGAGTTCCCTTCAAGTACCTTAGAACTCATTTTCCAGCAGACCAATGTCCCTCACAAGGCTTTTGCATAAACCTGGAGAGGATTCCAATAGCAAATGAAATGTCTGGTCTGGTAGTAGTTAGGTAGTTCAGACTTCCTACAAGCTGTCTATACTTTGTTGCATCCTAAAATTCCTTTCCTTCAATAGATGTGAGCTTTAAGTTTTGTTCCATTGGAGTAGTAAGAGGACTGCACTATGTCATGCCAAACCTGTTCAACAGATCTCTAATGTATTTCTTTTGAGAAAGAAATATGGACTTTGGATGTTGGGTTACTTCAATGCCAAGATAGCAATGAACATAGCCCAAGTCAGTCATTTCAAAACTTTTCCCCAATTCCTTCTTTATTGATGCAATGTAGTTTCCATTGTTCCTTACCATCAAAACATCATCTACATATACCACAAGATATACAACTGTTTTTCCAACTTTCTTGAGAAATAAAGTTGCATCAACAAGATCAAAATGTTTGAAATTGAGTTTCAGAAGATGCTCAGTTAGTTTTTCATACCAGGCTTGTGGTGCTTGTTTGAGGCCATACAAGGACTTCACATGTTTGCATTCTTTATGTTCATGTCCTTTCACAACAAATCCTTCAAGCTGGGACATAAAAACATTTTCTTTTAGATCTCCATTGAATAAAGCAGTTTTTACATCCATTTGATGCACTTTCCAACCGTTCTGAGCTGCTAGTGCAAAGAGTGTCTAGATGGTAGCCCATTTTTCTTTGGGGGCAAAAGTCTCCTCATAATCGACCCCTTCCTTCTGTGTAAAAACTTTTTCCAAAAGCCTAGCTTTGTGCTTGTCAAGTGAGCCATCAGCTTTATACTTGTTCTTGTAGACCCACTTGCAGTCAATTGGTTTGGTTCCTAATGGAGGATCAACCAGCTTCCAAGTGTCATTCTTTATGAGGGCACTTGGTCCTTTTACATCGCTTCTTTCCATTCATCATGAGAAGCAGCTTCTTTGAAGGAAGTTGGTTCAAAATATGTAGACAAGTTCAATTCACAATCATAAGAAACATCCATATCAACAGGTGAATTAGAGTCATCTACATCACCTCCATTTTTTCAGTTTGCATTTCTGGTTCCTGTCTTTCCAACTTCATCAGGATGAACACTTTCAAGTGTCTTTGTCAGCCACTTTGGGGGACCTTTCTCAAATGGTCTAGGCTGCTCTGTTTATTGAGTTGGGACTGAATCAAGATTGAGTCTCCCGATTCTATCAATTAAATCACTTAAAGCATAATCCGTTGTTGGAGTTTCATGCAGGGGAGAGTGTTCTTCAGAAGAAGATTCCACATGTTGATCTAGTATAGGAATCCCCCCTTCAAGATGTGGAATCTGATTATCAAATTCTTGAAATGATTTTGCTTTTGTGAATCTATCCAAGCGATCAAGTTGCCACTCAACAAAATTGTCAGTTTTGGATGATTCAAGGAAAATTACATCTCTAGATACAACAAACTTCTTATTTACTTCATCATAGAGGTGGTATGATTTGGAGGTGTTTGGATACCCTAGGAAGATACACTTACGACTTCTAGCACCAAGTTTGTTTCTATGTACCTTTGGTATCAAAGCATAACATGTGGAACCAAAGACCCTGAGATGTTTTACCGAAGGAACATGTCCATACCACATTTCATATGGAGTCTTGTTTCTAATAGCATTAGATGGACATCTATTCTTTATCTATGCAGCACATAGAACAGCATCAGCCCAAAACATTATCTTTACATTTTTGAAGAAGAGCATGAATTGTACCATATTTAAGATTGACCTATTCATTCTTTCAGCTACACCATTCTGTTGGGGATTATAAGGCACAGTTGTTTAATGTTTGATCCCATGTTTCCGAAGATAGTTTTCAAATTCATTTGATGTGTATTCTTTTCCATTATCAGTGCGAATAGACCCAATATGAGATTGTGCATCATTTTCAATCCATTTATGAAAGTTCTTGAATTAGGAAAGCATCAGATTTGTTCTTCAATAAATAAACCCAAAACATTCTGGTGTAGTCATCAATAAATGTCATGATATATTTATTTCCATTTGCAGAAGGAACAGGCATTGGACCACATAAATCTGAATGAATAAATTCAAGCTTCCTATGTGCTCTTGAATGTGAGTCATGAAAGGACTGTTTGCTATGCTTTCCTAGAATGCAAGCATCACATTGCTCAAGTTTTCTAGGAATTGTAGGCAAACCAGCAACACCATTTTTCTTCAATAAACGGAGACTGTCATAGTTTAAATGTCCAAATCTAGCATGCCATAATAAACTTGATGAAGTGTACCTTCTTCATGATGAGAAATATATGAGAAATGTTGTGCATGAGCAGATGTTCCTTGCAGTTTGAGAAGTCTTTCTTCTTCTGTTCCCCTCATGACAAGTGAGTGATCAGATGATTTTCTCACCTTCAGCTTTTTGCATCAAACATATGAATGGAGTGACCTTGCTGGCGGATGTGGACCAAGGACAGCAATTTCTCTTGAGCTTGGGAGATATTAAAACATGATCAAGAGAAAGTCTGGAAGACCAGGCAGTTTAAGCCTGATTGTGCCAAGCCCTGATGGCTTGATTTTTGACTGATCTGCAAAGTAAACTACTCCATCAACATTGTCAGTGAAATCTTCAAAAAAAGTCTTTTCTATGAGTCATGTGACAGGTTGCTCCTGAATCAAGCAGCCAGTCATTTTTCCAGGAAGCAAGTGAAGTGTTAAACAAATCTTCATTTACTCCAATGTTACATTGTGCCTCAATATAGTGAGCGGATTCAGGTGCTTTACCTTGTCTGTATCATCAGTTTTACCTTTCTGTTGGCTTCTTCTCTGCTCAATTTTGTCCCATGGTAGCTTGCATGTAGAGGCATCATGTGATCCATTTCTTTTGCAGCGAATACAATGTAAATCTGCCTTTTCTCCTTGAGAATGTCTGCCCCCCCTGCCTCTGAAGTATCTTCCTCTTCCTCTTCGTCCACCTCTTCCTCTTGTAGAATCTTGAGCAGGATATTTTTCTTTATTAGCCATGCATACAGTCTTTTCAGAAGATTCAGGGACTGTCTTCTTTCCAAAGGCTTTTTCTCTTTCAGCAAACTTTTTCACAAAAGAGTCAAAGGTTATATCCTTGAGATTTCCATTTGCTTGCAAAGACTCAAGATAATTGGAGTATGTAGGATACAGTGCCTTGAGAAAAGCAATAAGAGATATATCTAGCTCAACTTTAGTGGATTTGATATCATGCACTATAGATTTATTTCAGATGCAAGAGCAAGAGGGTCATTATTTTGCAGTTCAAGAGTGAAGAGTTTAATCATAAGTTGGACGACTTCAAGTGCAGAATGTGAGTCATAGAGCTCTTTCAGCTTTTGTAAAGCTTCAAAGGCAGTTGAACATGTTGTAAGGTGACGACTCACCTCCTTATTTACAGACGCTGCTATTAATGCATATGCTTTGCTGTTCTTGTTTTCCCAGATGGCAAGCTCTTTGTCTGATGTAGGCTTTTCTGGGTCATTGTCTCCTTCTCCGACACACACTCCTTTCCACAGCTCATTGAAAATGAGGGTGTGCTGTACCATCCGGGACCAGTCAGGATAGTTCTCCTTGCCAGTGAGAACTATTCCTATCATAGAGATGATTGAATGCATTCTGAAAAAAGTTACTTCTGCTGATATAAAAGATTTTTGCTGATATACTTCTGATGAAAAAAAAATTCTCTTAAAAAAAAACTTCCGCTGCTTTAAAAAAATGATTTTGCTATGGAGAAAAAATCATTAAAAATCATTAGGTTCATAAAGTCTTCATCCTTCGGTGAAACACATCTCAAATATCACTCATTCCTTCAACTCAAATTTTGCAAATGTCAATGCAGCCTCTACATTCAGTGTGTTTAATTCAAGCCTTTGAATAATTCCATGTTGATGTTAAAAGATTAACATCGCTTCACAATTCTCTCATTCATGCAAAGTGTAATAATACATGAATTAGGGTTCATTAGCAGCAAGATCTCCTCTTACAATTAAATCTATGCATAACTATCTTACTAGAAAGTTTACACATATATTAATCCACTACATCAATTCAGAATTTATGCGTTGCACCCATTTCTCCTTATCGAAGCCAGAGATTCATATTTCATCATTTCACTGTCTAAACTGTTCTGCACACCATACACACACCATTGCTCGATTTTCTACACATCCATGATCATTCTGCTCATATCTATGCACGAACTGACTCAGGTTTAAAAGCAGCAGATTTAAAAACACCAGATTTAAACAAAACGTATTATGGTCCCTTACGGCCCTCCCTAACAGCAACTCAACTATGATACGAAATTCATAGTTCGATAGGGCTCCAGATTAGGGTTCTGGTTCGATAGGGCGTGTGTTCAAATCGCACTCTAAACAGCAACGAAATTCCGTTTCATTGATAGCAAATGTTTTGACTGCCGTCTACAGGCAAGTGCATTCAAATCATAAAAGTTTAACTGATCTCTGAATGGGCAGACTTTAACAGGCCGATGTGGGTGAACAGTCTCCAACAGGCCGACGCGGGTGAACGGTCTCGAACAGGTCGACTGCGAGGCTTCTCAACAGGCCGCAGACATATTTCTTGACACACTTTGTATTTCCCAATCCTAGGACACGTTGGAGGCTTCTCAACAGTTCAACGAAAATTAGGTTTGCAGAAGGAATGAGCAGGCAGCGTTCAATGGGCAGCAGACCAAATGAATGAGCAGGCAGCAGACCAAATGAAAATACAGGCAGCGGGCAGGTTCCAAGTATTCAATTCAAGCAGCGAACCAAATATTTAATACAAGCAGCTAAAAAAATCCTTCATAACAGCGATACGTTACCAATCAGGCGTTTCAATGAAGGCAGCGGCAGGCGTTTCAATGAAGGCAGTCTTCAGGCAGCGGCAGTCTCCAGCTATTTCAGGGATGTCAGAGACTGAGCAGCTCTCAGGCAGGAGTTACAACTATTTTGGGACCTGTGCTCTGATACCATTGTCAGGCCAGGGTAACTCCAGGCTTAATGAGCGAGAGAAAACTGAGATATTCTTCATTAGGTAATCTACATATATATATATATACAAATAAAACGGATCAGTTCATCTTCTAGATGACTGTCCGGTTCACCCATCCGTTTCGGATTGAATGCAAAGTGAGTATATGGGGAAAATTTTGATATCAATGGATTGTGAGGTTTACAAACTCTTAGCAAAGCTTGCAAACATTGACAAGCAAAGGCATGGTGTTACAAGCCTAGGTACAATAGTAGCATGTTCCAAAAATTTGCATAACATGTTAAATTTTCAAATTGTTCTATGTTGTATTAATTACTTTAGCGCAAATCAATACTTCAATTAGCAATATTTCCAATTATATTTAGTATTTCCATTCATCAATAATAATTGAAGATAGAACAATAATTGCAATGACAAAGGAGACAATCAACACATCAACAAGAGACACTAGGTTTGGTCAAAGACCAGGGAAAAAGCCCACAAGGGTGAAAACCCTTTGAAATTCTTCTTTTATTAGATTGTCATAAAATGTTCAGCAGAGAGTACAATGAGACCAATATGATATCATGAGTAAAACAACTTAGTAACATTCATAAATTAATTTCCAACATCAGAAGATATGAGAGACAGCTTTTCCCATCTGTAGTTAATGGTCAATCTCAATCAAACTTCCCAATCGCATGCATGAGGAGTTGTGCGAGCGATTGGAGGCTTCCAGTCACTCCCTTGAGCTTGTATGCCAATGACTTTGGTCTAATTTTCCCTGTGACATGACTGCCACTGTAATCCAAAAACCATAAAACAAATGCTAGCCTCAAACCCTATAATTTTAGACTTTCATGAACTTTTGTTTTCATCCCTACCTCAAACATTTGTGAGCCAATCAATGAATAAGAGGAGAAGAAGATGCTTGGTGATGTCTAGATGAGCTTGAGGTCACCTATCATAGTGTTTTTTTTCATCTATTTGTTGTAGAACAATAATGCCAATTATTTCAATGAAGGTTATGAAAGCTTGTTCTTAATAAATTTCAATTATAAATGTAATTTTAACACGTGTACTTCCATGGGATATTATACTAGCCCACTGCAAGTTAAGAACAACTATTTAGAGTATTTTCATCATATAATTCATATCGAGAATTGAATCAATTTGGTGATCTATGTTTCCACCATTGTGGTTGTCAAAAATTAGATGGATAGATGAATTTAAGCATATGGTAGTTGTACTAATAAATCTATGTCAAAGTGCTTCAAGAATGCTCCAAGAATACTCTAAGTGTGCAAGACAATGAGAGAGTGAGAGAATAGAAAAGAGATCCAAGCCAAAACTGACAAAAGGTTAACTAACCAAAAGCTGTGAATTGATCCTCAAAATCTGTTTTTATCATTGAGGCCTTCATTTTCTTCATTTTCCTTCAATTTTCCTCACATGCAAATTTGTGACATTCCATCTCTATTTTCGCCTATTTTCCGTCATTTCATAAATAAAATGCCAATTATTTCCATTTTTCCTTTCCCAATTCTTTCGCCAATTTCCATAGACATAAATAAATCATTAATGATACCCATCACTATATTTTACTCAGCATTCCTCTTGGAATATGTGTCCCGTGACCTTGGTATTATTTTATTTACATAAAAAATCAACCAGGGGTCGTTACAAATAATTTTTATATTAAATATGAGAAAATAATAGAAACATAAATAAATAGATGATGATGATGATGATGATGATGATGATGATGATTAATGTCCACTAAGGACTATATGGCCTACATGACTTTAATAATGTAAGAGATTAAATAGAATTTTTAGCATTTTATTTCTATGCTAAAAAAGAAGTGAGAAAAGCATTCCTAGATCACCATAGTTTTGTTGAGTTAAAAAGTCAAGAAGGTTGATAGTGTGACAAATATTTGGAAAATTAAATCAAATGTGAGTATAATATGGACAATTTAAGAGAAAATTATTTTCATCTTAGACCCTCATAGGATTGCACAACTCACAAAATTTTTCATCCCATGGTGTTTTAGCTATCAATTTTTTTTATCTCATGGTGTTTTAGCTGTCAAAATTTTTCATCTCATGGTGTTTTGAATGTCCATAATATTGCACAAGTGAAAATCTCTTTATCCCATGGTGTTTTCGGGAAGTGAGCAATGTCCATAAGACTACACAAGTGAAAAAATCTTCATCCCATGGTGTTTTGGGAATTGAACAATGCCTAGTTTCACTATGAAACTCATGAAAATTAGTTCCAATGTTGGCAATGTTCATTTTATTCTTTACAAGACAGATAATTTTGGTTTGATATATTAGGGTTGATCCCCTGTATATAATATCATAGTTCTTAGTTTCCTTTTTCCCTCCAACTCTGTATTTCCGCACAATTTCTCCTTAAATTTGGGATAATAATATTTTTAATATTATCTAGTTCTCCAAGATCTTCTCTTTTATTTCCCAATAGTTTAATAATGAAATTTAGACTACTTCTATCTAATGTAAATATTTTCATTATTATAAAGATCTAAAATACAAATACAAATACAAATTAATATTTTATGTAATAAATAAAAAATTATAAATTTATAATATTTAAATTGGAATTAAGAAGCTTTAGCAACTCCACACACATCAAATAATTTAATGCACATAAAGGGATTGGTTAAATTTTAAACAAAATATCAACTTTAACTTTTTATGTTAAATGTTATTTTTAAAACATTATATATATATCTTTCTTTATCTTTTAAAAATTTATATCTTAACCGGTGTTATATAGTATCTATTTTTTTGGTTTACCATAAATATAGCTAAATTAAAGTAAAAATATTGAATTCAAGTTATTGTTATTAAAGTTTAGAATCGAGCGAATTTAAGATTTATTGGTTAGTAAATTGAGGTATTTTTCTAATTGTGATTATGCATTGTTTGCAAGTATAAACAACTTTGTTGCTAATATTTTAAAAAATGTATGATATTAAATAACTTTAAATATTATATATTCCATGATCCCATGAAGAAACAATAAAATATATTGTTTAAATTCATAATATCTTGGTCATTATCTAAATTTAGGGTTCTATAATCCATAACATTGATTAAAGAAACACGTTGGCAAATGAGTTGTGATGTGATTATAACAAAAAAAATATTTAATCTTGGTCATTAATTAATAATATTATTATAAAAGAGTTTAAATATTATTACTTCATGAATTTTTTAAAAGTATGAATGAGTTGTCTTTAAATGTTTTTTTTGAAAAGGTTTATTTTCTGATATAATTTGGGTAAAATTAATAAAGCCAATAAAATATGGGAATTATTTTTTGAATTTATTTTGTTTGCTAAAACAAACTTTCGTTTTATCTTTTTGTTTTTCATGAAGTTTTAATTATCTAATTATCCAAAAACGAAAATATTGTGAAAAGGCCATTTTGTTTATAGTTAGACTAAGCTAGCAAGTATATAGACTAAATAGTCTTTTTCATGACAATTTCAAGAGCAAATGAGGTTTTATGTTGTTTAAAATGTATTTTTGAATGCATAAATGGATTAAGCACCTTGAAAAACCTGGCATTTGAATTTTTCACATTAAACAAATTAAACTCAAGTTTTTTAAAATAGTTGTCCAATTTTCATTAAAATTATCCAAAAAAAAATATCCTCAAAAAGCCATTTCGCCTACAAATTGAACTACGCCTAAATTAGAATATCTTATTTAAATCCCCTACACATTAACACATACTCAGTCATACTTATACTATTTCCTCTCGTAATAAATCCATACTACATGTTTCCTATCCCTCTACTAGCATCTTTATTGCCTCGAATTATGATATCCCTACCCACAATCAACATTGATGAAACTACCCCTCTACAAAATTAAATCTATGTTAAAAAAATGACACTAAACCCACGCCTAGAATTTCAATCATAAACATAATTGTCATTATAACATGACCAACACGGAAACTATGGAATCAAGATCAAAGTAATCAAAATCATCAAAATTCCACAAACTAACCTCAACATCATAATTCCCAACCAAAACGGGGAAAGAACCCTAAGCTTCATATTAACCATCCTTCTCTCTTTATGAGATTTACGGACATTATCCCTTAAGCTCAAATTGCTACTGGGTGTTTATTCCCAAGGGAATGTCGATAGGCACTAGAAGATGGAAAAGGAATAAAAACAATTGAAGAGATTTCCACCATCCATGGCCCCTCATTGCGTTGCATTTTCTTTCCATGTCGATGGGACCGACAATGTTGACAGAAAATGGTGTGATTCCATCCCATAGAGTCCTCCCTTCGTACATCAAATTCAGCTTATTTCCATCGTTGAAGATACCCACCAAATCAATTCTACTAATTGTCGTCGCATCACGCGTGCTCTTCTCCTTTAATATCTTCCACTCTTTGATTCAATGTTGTGTAGTCGATTGGATCGACACGGCCCACCTAAAACAACAAGGGCAGTGTCTGTCACAAGCTTTTCTTTCCCACTGTTTGATGGAATGGATCCAGGGAGGTGAAAGAGCTTGGAATATGACGTGGGTTGGTTGAAAAATTAGCATTATTGGTTAAAAGTAAACTGAAGTTTTTAAAATATCAGATAAAGTTGCTGTGGTCGTCAATTTGAGTGGTACATTATTTCAGATTCCAATCTATTCCTTACGATGCAGTATTGATATCATAGGATTTGAACGTATTTTCTAATCCACAATCCACAACCAGTACTACATAGAAATTAGTACTAATTAGTACTTGTACATGTTAGTAACTAGTATTTGTTAGTAACTAGTACTTGTTGTTTAGTTTAAATATAGCTATATTAAAGTAAAAATATTGAATTTAAGTTAGTGTGAAGGTTTAGAATCCAATTAACTAGCATTTGCACCAGACGTTGCAAAGAAAACGCCGTAAGGCAATAGATAACATATAACACTATGTAAGGCAATTGATAGCAATGGATAACATATAACACTAATTAACGCTTCTTTGACAATTGTTGAAGAACAAAAAAAAAAAAATCAACAAAAAACAAGGACCATGCTCTATGCATTACATGCTTCCTAGCCTTACAAATCATGAGTCATATGTCATATAACACTAATTAATGCTTCTAGCATATCACACTAATTAATGTTTCTTTGACAATTGTTGAAAGACAAAAAAAGAGATAAAAAAAAGGAAAAGACCATGCTATAATGAAAACAAATTAATGCTTCTTTGTCCCATGTTGAAAGACAAAAGACAAAGATAAAGAAAAGGCAAGGACCATGGCAAGAGCTAACAAGCGTGCTATTGGGCCTTTAATGCACCCGATAGTGGCCTCACCATACAGACATGCCCATATCATCCATCATTTCTCCTGGAGCTTGACCACAATTTTTTCCGAGAACGAGTGACCCACCACTTCCAAGCTGGCACCCGTTGTGTTGGCAACCAACACCAGCGCAATTTCAAACGATCCTTCGCACCAAACATTCATTTTCTCCATTCGCACAACCGGAACAGGTCCTCTGCAACCCCCTCAAGCATTTGTTTCTCCTGCTCACGGTGCTCGCTCACCTTGCAGGTTCGCTCGCGGTGTTGAATCCTGGCAGGTTGTGCCTCAGGCGTAAGGTAAATTATACTCTGTGAACAATGACATCCACCATTTTGGCGGGCGCCCAGAAGGCCAATGCATACGAATCCCACCCAGTGCTTCTATAAATTGTCTGCATTGGCAACTCCCATCGTCTGGCGGAACAGATACATTCAACGTCTCCATTTGGGTGCAGGTTCGAGTGACGTTGAAGGTGTTTTCCCATTGCATCGTAATCAGTTACCAGATTTATAACGAACCACTTAGCCATTCAGACATCTTCAATAGTTTTTAGGACGTGGTTTAATGGTTAATAGTTAAGTAGGGAGGTCCAATCTCAAACAAAATTATATATATCTGAAAATTGCTCCAAACGCGGTCCAATCTCAAGCAAAATTATATATATCTGAAAACTACTCCAAACAAAAAAAATTTAGTTGAAAAAAATACAATAAACCACCGCCATTACAATTGCAAACTCAAGCTCTTGCACCCAGTGTGATTGATTGTGTACTACCCACTTAGCCATGGAGGCCATGAAAATCAGATAATCCATTACCACTGCCATTGCAAACTTCCTGCATCCACTGTGCTTGCCTGTGCACTTTGCCAAGTGCATAGTTTATTTGGGCTTTTCATTGGGGTGAGATTTTGAGTACAAATATATTCAATTCTGTGAGAGGAATTTGGTGCACATTAATTTTCACATGCTTGCTAGGAAGGATGACCAGGGAAAAATCCAAGGGCGCCAACCAGTGGAGCATTGATGTAAGTAGTAGGCTCAGACTGCCTGAAGTATGTTGCCACATTTGCTTTATCCTCCTTTTCAATTGAAAACATTTTCCAATGCTCCTTTGGTGTGGTGCCATTGCTTTCTGCAATAAATGAATTATACCTTGCTATTTTAGCAACAAAAAATATGATTGCAAGTGAATATCATTTTCGTGTCAGATCAACAACCTTTTTCTCGAACTTCTTGTTCCTACTTGCTGAAAGAAAATTGTGTTTTTTGTTATCAACCTTCAATATTTCTTTCATGTCTTCTCTTGCATTATTATGGCGATCTGGGCTCTATGTCAAATGAAGTGACCAGACTGTCATAAGATTAGGCTAGTAATGCAAGCAACGTGATGACTGCATGTACATTTTGAATTGGTGCCTCAACAGGTGCTAGCATCTCTAACAATTTTTTGAAGTGATTGATGTTGTTGGCCACATCTTATGTTGTCATCTTTATTTGTGAAAACTTCCTCAGCTATATCTTAAGATGACAACTTGATATTCATAAATGTTAAACAACTTGAATTTCAATTGATTTTTGTGTTTGGCTACATATTAGGAACCCCATAAAGATGAAAGTTTTTATCATAGAAGGTTAGTTGTGAAAATCTCTATAAACATAAACAATGTCACTAGTTAGTGGCTAATAAGCTTGCAAAAATGCATGCGAGACCTGGATAGGTTCGGCTGATCGATATCAATTGTGTATACCCCACTTATGGATAGGTGATTCATTTAAAGTTCTCACTGAGACCAATGGGCATTGCCTCTGGCTACCCAGCTCTTCTTTTAGTAAAAGCAGCCACTTGTATTGTTCTTTTATCAGCCTAATAAGGAACTCTTCTTCTAGTAAAAGCAGCCACTTGTATTGTTCTTTTATCAGCCTAATAAGGGCTGGTTGAGTCGTGGATTCTGCAGCATTGAATTTTTCATTATATGTGATCTATATCAATTGTGTATGCCCCACTCATGTATCGTGTATGCCCCACTTATGTATAGGTGATTCATTTAAAGTTCTCACTAAACCAATGGGCACTACCTCTTGCTACCTTGTTTTTTAAGTAAAAGCAGTATAGTTTTTTTAGTAAAAGCAGTATAATGATGTGTGATTTGATGGTAAGTTTAACTGGGTGAAGCCTAGAAGATTGTCGTTCAAAGCTCTATAAACATAAAATCACTAGTTAGTGGCTAATAAGCTTGCAAAAATGCATGCGAGACCTGGATAGGTTTATAAACATAAAATCACTAGTTAGTGGCTAATAAGCTTGCAAAAATGCATGCGAGACCTGGATAGGTTCGGCTGATCGATATTAATTGTGTATACCCCACTTATGGATAGGTGATTCATTTAAAGTTCTCACTGAGACAAATGGGCACTGCCTCTGGCTACCCAGCTCTTCTTTTAGTAAAAGCAGCCACTCGTATTGTTCTTTTATCAGCCTAATAAGGAGCTCTTCTTCTAGTAAAAGCAGCCACTTGTATTGTTCTTTTATCAGCCTAATAAGGGCTGGTTGAGTCGTGGATTCTGCAGCATTGACTTTTTCATTATATGTGATCTATATCAATTGTGTATGCCCCACTCATGTATCTTGTATGCCCCACTTATGTATAGGTGATTCATTTAAAGTTCTCACTAAACCAATGGGCACTACCTCTTGCTACCTTGCTTTTTAAGTAAAAGCAGTATAGTTTTTTTTAGTAAAAGCAGTATAATGATGTGTGATTTGATGGTAAGTTTAACTGGGTGAAGCCTAGAAGATTGTCGTTCAAATTTCATTGAGTACACTGGCCTGCTGTGGTGGATGCTCGAGACACAGATTCCCCACCCCTGCCTTGGCAGCACGAGAGTTTCGCTTTGCTAAAACCATAAGATCTTAGTATATCGACTTGCAGGTAATTGGATGTACTCTTGGTGTTATAGTGGCAGCTACGAGGATTGATCCTGAGTCTCCCATAAATTAGGACTGGCAGCTACCGATTCACCATGTAGTTAAAAAAACAAAACAACCAAACTTATATATGTGCATTGATATTTTCTAGTTATTTTATCAGCCTAATAAAGGCGGGTTGAGTTGTGGATTCTGCATGCTACTGACGCTGATTACTACAGTTCCACGTATTGATCATGATTACAGCAATTTCACACATTAACCTAAATACTTTTTTTAGTGAATAGTTAATGACTTTGAGGCAGATAGATCAGAGGAAAGTACAGGACACTAAATTGGTGGTAAACAATAGGCATCCTGGAGCAATGCTTTAATTGTTGTATATGTGTAGATATATTGTCGATATGTGTGCATGTGTCCAATATATACAACTAATGATTCATTGTGAGGTGCATAATGCTTTGAATTGCTAGGCCGTCATGGTTACACCGAGTGGTTGGGACTCATTGTTTATGTTGTTCACCTCGGTTTGAATCTCTGGATACCTACTGATGGGGGTTATAGTGATTACCTGGGGTTTTGATCCTGTGTCACGTGGATGAGATTTTGACTAGTTACTAATTTTGTTGGGTTAGTAAAAATAGCAGGCCAACATGGTAATAAATTATCTGGAGAAAGATTCTAACGAAGCAGCTACACTAGTATGTAAAAGGTTGTTTCAAGAATTATATCAAAAGTATATATGAAAAAGCAACAATAAACTTGAATTTTAGAAACGGAATCAAATCCATAGATAAGAAACAGTTGTCCTTGGATGTAAAATATCATGTACAAGGAAGCACACATAATATACAGCGCCTCATGATGCAACGATTGGTCCCATAGACAAACATGGCTATGTTTGGGTGGAATCCATCAAGCTATGGAAACAAAGGTATTTCTGCTTTGAAAATGCATCTTATATTCCATTATTAAACAACAAAAATTACATCAAGAATTATAGGTTGTGGCACCAAAGCATGAGCATAGTCCCTAAACCAAAAGGCAAGCCTCCATGATTTACAATGCCTGAAATTCCATGCAGCCAAAAAATTATTTAAACCCGATGAAGAAATGTCCATGAGTATGTATGGTAGCAAACTTGAAAAGTCGATAGTGCATGCAAAGAGTCTCTCTAGGAGCGATAAAACAGGCTGCAGTGTACTAAAAATTTTAGGAATAACATGTTGGCCTCTCATATGCCTATAATGTAACTGCAAAAATATAAATATACTATCTGGCAATACCAATGACCAAAAAATCATACCTGTGTATGATAAGTCAATGAAGATTCAAGAAAGATGGTTTCTAATTTTTGCAGGTTGTTTCCCCATCCATGAATCAATAATGTTCCTTTCCTCTGTTTCTCAGTTGCATATCCTCATTTGTTGAAGTTTTTCTTCCTGGGCAAACTACTTTCATACTTAAAAACATGCAACATAAAAATAACTGTAGGCCTTTAAAAGGAGATCATACTGCTTGGCTCAAAAGCTGAACAAAACAAATATTCATGTATTTGAGTAGGGTTTTTTCAACTCTAGCAAGAAGAATGCATTTTAACACATGATATCTCTCAGCTTTCAAAAAGAGTTAAAACCAATTTAAACTGCAGATTGTACAACCCAAGCAGGACACTTGGCATGAAAAAACGAGCTATAAATCATGGAATTAGACTGGGTCTACATCCCATATTCAAGTGTTCTTTCCTGTATGCTCAATTATGTGCATGGATAAATCACAAAGTGCTTTTCAGTTCTCCTGTCTGAATCAGCAAGCCTTGAAAAAAATTAGGCTGATGAGATATAACATTATAAGAATAAGGCGCTTCGCAACATAGCGCCACTTCTAGAATATATTTAGTTATTTCCAGTGGTAAGATTTAAAAGATTTCCAAGAACTCCTATAATGCTCACAACCAATGCCATGACAAGCATAGCCCACGGGAGAATCTTCTTCCTTAATCCTACGCTTTCCTTTCGTTGGTTGGGGTTAGACCTCAGGGCTATCAAAGCAGAAAATATGAAACCTAAAGATATACCTGTGGTTGCTCCTGTG
Source organism: Pinus taeda (assembly GCA_000404065.3). Classification (NCBI taxonomy): domain Eukaryota; kingdom Viridiplantae; phylum Streptophyta; class Pinopsida; order Pinales; family Pinaceae; genus Pinus; species Pinus taeda. Next base: position 2,095 of record APFE031266931.1, on the reverse strand, counting down.
AATTGAAAAGCTACCCAAATATTGGGAATCAAAGTAGATCCCATGTAAAGAAAAACCAAAACAGTGATATTCAAGATGACAAACCTCCCGTTGCTCTCAGAGAGGGGCTTCGATCCCTTGAAGACCATGCAATCCATTGTCTGCCGAAGTGAAAAATGGATCACAGGAAAAACAAGCATCAAATGGAGCACATATCCAACCCTAATAATGTTATCAAGAATGGAACTGAAAGGAATTTCAAGGTCTTTGTCAAAATTTTACAAAATATCTGAATCTGTAGATTGCCCAAATAGAAGATAACCTGATATTGCAGTAGATTAGTACACCAACACATACAGCACTGTGGTGATCCTTCCAACCCTGTTCATCTTAGCAGGCGTTTTCTTCATAAACCTGTGGTAAATACGTCCAATCCATTATCTTGATAACCTGAGAAAAAACCAAAAACATGGGTTTAGGTACAATGTCGCTATTAGGATTTGACAAAATGCGGACATAAATCCATAAAATAAAATAAGTCACTAACATTTTTGGTGAACGGAATTGATTTATGCTCATCCCATGACCGACTCATTATTTCTTTTGGTACGTCTAAAACTCTCGAGTGCGCTCTCGAGTGCGAGTTCTGGGATACAATATAAAAAACCAGCCTGTTAGTGCTATGTTCATAGTTCTGGGATACAATATATAAAACTTTTTGATGGAAATTAAGAGTCAGCTTAAGCCAAGACAAAAAGACATTTTAACATAATGATACCTATTGGACAAAGAAAACAGAGGATCGTTTCCGGAAACAGGGGAAAGAAAGGGCAACAAGAAAATGAAATTATTAAACTGAATGAAGCATTCTACTTTCTAAACGGCATTCATCAAAATATAATAAATATGTAATTTACACAATTAACAAAATCTAAGATATATGTAATGTGCAAAATTAACAGAGATTGATCCACAGATAAATTCAAAAATATTGAAATATCCCAATTTTATTAAAAATTCTTAAAAATTGTGTTGGAAAACTGAAATTTGTTCAAAATTTATATAACTTGTTGCATTTATTCTTTCCTGCGATGGATATACTCCTTTAACTGTCCCACCCACATTGCACGAATAAGAGTATTACCTCTATCTATGGCTCTGCCACTGGTTTTTTACTTTCTCTTCTACCAGAGCTCTGCTTAGTCTGTTAGAAAACAAATAGGAAATATCTCTTACCACCACATGAAGACGACATGAGGACTGACTTACAGTGTCGTTCATGGTTGCCCTACCAAATATTATTGATAATGGGCAATAAAGGATCATTCAATTTCTCTCACCGTGATGAGAATTCGGATGCAAGGAGAAAAACAAAAAAAAATTGTTGTCTTTCGAAATAAAGCCATAAATATCTATGAAAACAAAAAACGAAATGCCAATGTTCCTAACTTCCAACTGGAACTGAATACCGAAGCGATGGGTTTGCAGTATCGTTGGGAAAAACCAGTGTTGTGAAAATCGCGATTTAATCGCGCGTTTTTCAAAAAATCGCGATTTTTTCCCCTTGGCGATTAAATCGCGATTTTTAAGGGAAAAAATCGCGGTAAATTTTTTTTTTCCGATTTTTTGAAAAATCGCGATTTTTTCGAAAAAATCGCGATTTTTTCAGTTAAAAGCGGCAGGGGCGCGGGCAGCGGGGTTTTATATGAAAAAATTCGATTTTTTTTTGCCCATTTGGACAGAGCGCAGCGGAGGGAGGGCTCTGAGCTGGGAGAGAGGGTTTGGAGGGCGATTTCGCCGATTCAAAGGGTCTACGCTCACCTTTTCGAGAGGAGATCACCATTTTCACCGTAGAAACGGTATGTAGGTTGATTTTTTTTAGTTTTCATTGTTTCAAAACAATGTTTTTCTATGTTTTTAATTTTTTTTTGTTGAAAAACTTCATATGGGCACCATTTTTTGTTTGTTTTCATTGTGTTTAAAGAATTGTTTGTATTTCTTCATTGATTTGGGATGGGTAGCTTGGTATGGCTATGGGAACCAATTTTTTTTTTTGTTTTCATGTTTTTTAAACATTGTTTATGTTTTTTCTTTGTTTTTGGCATTTGCTTGCCAT
>APFE031266928.1:0-12236 GCA_000404065.3 Pinus taeda | reverse complement strand
AAAAATCTCAATCCATATATCTTATGCCGAAGCGATTCACTGAAAGAGAACTGAAACCTTTTCCATGGAAAAGAAAAATCAATTTCCACGTATTTTAATCAAATTAATTGATTATATATGTAGGATTAGAATCATGTAAATAATGAGATTAAAATGACCATACTAATTCAATTTTGCATGATTTTAATCAAATTAATTGATTATATATGTAGGATTAGAATCATGTAAATAATGAGATTAAAATGACCATACTAATTCAATTTTGCATGATTTTGTTGTCGCAATTCTCATTCCATTGTAGAATGACTAAGAAAACTTCATTGAGTTAAAAATTATATGTTGTAAACCTCCTTAAATATATGTGTTGATATTTTTTTCTAGAAGACTTTAACTTCAACTCCTCTCACCTTATAAGCAAGTATGCAACCATTAGCCCTAATAACTCCAAAGGCCCATAATGCCCTGATTTTTATAATACCTATAGATCATAACACCATTAATCAATGATCTTATTAAACACAATGTTGGTAAATTAATGGCTGTTGATGGTCAACTTCATGGTTAATGGTTTCATATTTGCATATAAAGTGGAATATTTTAGTCTAAAATTAGCCACTATCATTCTTTACTTAAGCCAACCCACAAAAAAACACTTTAAGTTATATAGTTTCTTTACTTCTCCTCTACTCTTGATTTGAAAAAGGGGCACTTAGGCTTCTCCCACTTCCAGAGCTTAAATATTCCCAAGTCTATATGATTAACTAATGCGGAATTAAATATGTGCTAGAAAATAAGGTGTATGCTTGTGTTTGTTTTTAAACTATTTGTGTATTTTAAATTTATTTGCTTGAGATGATATAAAACACACATAGAACAAGAAATAAAATAGTAGATACAATGCAGTAATAAAACACACATAGAACAACAATTTAATATGGATTTCACCTAAAACTATTGGGCTACATCTCCTTGAGCTCTAGTCAAATCAACTAGGCTCTCTGGGATTATGGTACATGTTATTTTACAAGCTCCATGATTAACTCCACTTGTTTACATAGAAAACAATGGGTTCAGAACACCATCTTATCCCCTTGCTATGAAGCTCTCGGCTTTCTGGCTCTAGCTTTGGCTTTCTGCAACTTTCAGCTCTCTATCTTTTCTCTTGACCTCCAAGTGACTCCAGAGACTCCCTGAGCTACTCTGTGCATTCAATTTTTCGCTCTCTATGACCTCTTTTGCTTCTACCTACTCTCAATTGAGCTCTCTGCCTCATTTGATATAATTTTCTATCTTTTGGCTACCCCAACCGTTTCTCTACATTTCATTATCCCTGTGTCGCTTCTCTGCTCCCTGTCAGTTAGACTGGCCATCTGGGTTTGTAGCTTCGTGGCTTCAAAGTACATGATTTCCTATAAAAAGGCCTACTGTAGTGTGGCATGATGATCACGAGCGGTTACAGAGGTTTCGAGGTCTTCTCATAAGCAAAAACCCAAAAATTGAGAAAATCCCATTACACATAGAGTGCTTGCAGAATACACTATCGAGCGTGATTTTCGGACATGAAATCCCATTCAATCGCCCCTAAAATCCATATCGGGTCTGCCAATAGGCATTATATCACATCATATTAACATATTGGGTAAAAACCCAAATACACGAGAAAACATTCAAAAACCCGACAAAATCCTTTTTTACCAGACTTGAAATTATATTTAAATCGCCCTAAAATCCTATCAAGTCTGCCTTTGGCCACCGTCGCAATCCCCACCATCGATCTACGGGTTCTCTGATCAATAGTCAATATCCAATTTCCGGCGGCTTAGGAGTAGGGAGGTTACCCACTCAAAATGGTAGTTTTCCTTGCTCCTCCGCTAACCACATGTTGACGAGTGTGTGGGCTCAGGCTGAGCCAGCCCAATACCACTTTCTGCCAGAGTCTTGCTCGAAATCTTGCCTTTACGGAACTCAAATAACATGGTGTCGCATTTATAATTCCCTTTCGGGTCCACTTTATCGCTTTGGGCAATTTCCTTTGTATTTCAGTTTTTACACTGAAACACGCCAATACACATGAAATCCCTTTACGACAGAACTCAAACATTATGAAGCGAGGTTTACAAAACCCGTCGGGTCCGATGATGGCATGTGCATGTATTATCACCCCTTTTATCTCCGCGATGTGACGTTGCAATGCGATGTATCACAATCGTTGGTTGCATAGCCCCGGGGGTCTTTCCCTTGTCTTATGCCATCACCGATGCCAATCTGCCAATTTTAGCATTTGGAATATCGGATTCGCCCAATCCTTACCTTTGTTAGTTCACATGTCTGCCTCCGACTCAATATGTCAGGGATTGACAATCGGGGGTTTCTCCCCTTTTCGCTTAAGTTCGCCTTTTGGACCTCCTCCAATGTGATTTCCCTTTATAAGGGTTTTTTGCTCATTTTAGGGGATTTTACCTCTTTTTCCAAAGAACCAAGGGAATCTTCTTTCTGTGATAACTTCTGCATCCTAAGTCCATTTTTGCCCATTCAAGTTGCAATAGGTTCAGAAGGAAAATATCTCTACAATGGGGCTATTTCTAGGACTTCCTTGGAATTTCATTTTCCTCTGTGGGGAACACTTAGACTTAGTAGTATATCCAAAATCCATTTTGGATCACGCATTCCCACTAAAAGAACTTTTGGTCTCCAAAATACTGATATACTAATCTCAAAGTGAATGACAGTAACAACACCCTCTTCTTTGAGCCTCCATACACTTTCCTTGCATAGCGCCTCTGAACTAAAGCCTTTGACCATTTTCCTTCCTAAATATGCTAGTCCTCCTCGGAAGAAGTGTCTTCCTCCTTTCCTTCCTATAGAACTAATGCTGAAATGGTCAGAGAAATTCGTTTGAACTTCTCTGCCTTGATCATTGATCCAAGTTGGCTCAAATAAATGTGAAGTACATATCCTCCAAAAAACTTTCATCTGTACCTGTTTGAAAAGCTGTCAACAACAACTGTTAACAACAACAGAGACACAAAGAACAGCTGGATGGCCTAAACACCTGCTTCACAAAGGAAACAGATTTCACATCTTGCAAACACCTCCATGTCTTACATCTACATACAAATTATGGACTATATAACAAGCCCACAAAAGATTCCTTTAAAACAAATGACCCTTAAAGTCAAGCATGTAGAAAAAGACCATTAGGAATCTTTTTCAAAAGATGAAACACTTCACTCTTATCTTCATCTTGGAGACGAGTTAACTTCTCCCAAGTCAACATTGCATCACATGCATGTCAAAGCAATCAGCCCTACAAGTTAATTACAGAGACATGTTCAAAACAAGGAAAACATCCACATCCTTGTGTCCATGCACATCATGTTCATGCATGCATTTCATCCTTCAAGTTTCACTCAAGTGCACTTTACTTTCGAAGCTGAAATGAAATATAATGTTGCAGCGATAAAGTGAGCCTCCTAATCAACTTTTCCATCCACCTTCCTGGTAAAATATTGCAATTTGCATTCAATTAACAAAGAACTGCAAACATATGCATCAATAGACATGCAATATTAATTGGATAAGAATTCTAACCATTTCTCACCAATCGCTTTCAAACGTACTACCTTTGTCTGCACATCAACATCAACATGTGAATCATGCTGAGATACATCATTCATGGAAACTTCCTTTCCATTTATGCCATTCTATCTTTCCACCTTCTTAAGCTTTTGTGGAAGCATTGCTGGATTCAGAGTCCAACACTTTTTAGCAAGATGCCCTTGCTTATGGTAGAAAGTGCATCACATGTGCATCCTCTTGAAAGCATGATTTGCCTTGTCCAATGGACCCTTGGCTTCTTGCTTATTTTCCTTGGATTTCTACGACTGTATTTAAGAGCTGGGGATAATCTTCAAAACTTATTTTCATTCAATGTTCTTGGATAGGATTTCTAAGATTGTATTTAAGAGGTGGGGATAATCTTCAAAGCTTCTTTTCATTCAATGTTCTAGGACAATTACAGGTATATTTTCTTTTATAATGTTTGATTTTAATAACGCAGAGTTATAATTTTGATTATTTGTTGTTTTGTTTTAGCTTTTAAAGAAACCCGTTAAAATTTAAATCTAAAAAAATTGGGGTTTATCTGGATTCATTCGTTCTCCCACATTGTTAGGCTTCTATTTCAAAGATATGGTCTCACACAACCCCACTTGGCATAGCTATGGAAACAAATACTTGCGTGAGGGTTAGCGCCCTTGCTTACTCCAATCCAATGCATGTATAGACGCCTACGGTAGGGAATGCCACTGTGAAGTAGTATTCAATCGGTTTTGCTATAATAGCTGTTGGTAAAAAGGTCCATTTGTTTGTTATTTATTAAATTCCTAATTAGACTTACTTGGTCAAGGCTATAATGGCTATGGTTTTCGAAACTCAATCCTGATGAGGCCCTAAAAAAATGCAGCTGATGTGGGTAGTAAAAGTTACATAGTATCCACCTAAAAGGGTCGTTACTTAATTTGGCATGGCATCTTAGTGTTGAATGACAGCCCTGTTCTACTTTTTGCGTTGTTCTTACCTCTGCCCAGTGTTGCGATAGGTCTAGACCTAGGTGTTGTGGTTTGTGCTAATGAGTAGGTTAGGAGATGCACCTTTATTTTGTCAACAGTGAAGCAAAATTATTGCCTCCTTGTATGAAATCAATCCCTTAGAAATTGTGTCACGCATATTTATCATTCTTTATTCTCCCTTGAAATCAATCCCTTAGAAATGGTGTCACTCAAGTTTCTTGTTCTTTATTCTCCCTTGATAAGTCTACTATGAACATTTTCGTGGCTGTAGCCCATATAAATGTGTTTTCTATCACATTTTTGTGGGATAGCCTATATAAGTGTGTCTTCTGTTTCAAGCTTCTATATCAGCTTGAAAGATTACAACCCAACCAATCTAATTGAAATATCAAAGACTTCTAAGGATGTCCACGTGAACTGAATTAAATTGAAATCATAGCAACATTGACAACATTCTCTAAATTGAAATCATAACAACATTATTCTCTAACAAGTATTAGATAAAAATGCTTTGGGTAGGGAATAGAGGAGATGCCAATTGCAAAACATATTCCAACAAATATTTTTGCTATGTTGCGAGCTTTTTTGAAGAATGAGGTGTAGATGTGGACCAGAAAAGAGGTGTCCTATTATTAGGGGGCTTTCCTTAGGTTTCTCATATTGTGTGAGAAAAGAGAGGATATTTAGTTGTTTAAGACTTTCAATTAGATTGCTTTTGCTTTTACTATTGTGGATAATCTCATGTATACCTATATATATTACAGTGTATTATTTTTTATTTCAGGGGAAATTTATAAAGGGCAGGTTTCTATTGTGTATCACATTTATTTATTTTGAATTGGATTTGGAAGAATATTTAATTAATTGTACTTTGTGTTTATTTATAAATATAAAATTGCTATTAAACATTTAACCTTGTTATGATATGAAACAGGTGGAATGAGGAGGAGAGCAGAGATGAAACATGGTTTAACAAAAGAATAACATATTTTTGGTAGTTGGAAGGTAATAAGGAAGTTCTCCACACAGTTAGAGTTTAATTCATGATATAGATCATTAGCATAACAGTTAGATTTGAAAGAATGTTTAAGTAATTTATTATTATTATTACTAATGGACAATAAAATTGCTACTAAATAGTTAATTCTTTTGTGATATGTAACAGATAGATGGAAAATGTTCTTTACAAGAGTAAGATATTGTGCCATACAAGACAAGGTGCATGCACAACCTAGGTTGATGGAAGGTCCAAATCATAAAGGAGTAGCAAGCACATGATGTGTAATTAGTGAAGACAATTATATTATTGTTTATGTAAAGAGCTAATAACAAAGCATTTTCTTTTTGAAAGGGGCTTGCCCCTTCTAGCAACCTTCATGGATAGCCATGGCCAAAGCTATCATGTAGGAGTGTCTGTTTTTATTGTGTCCTTCATGGTTTGTGGTTTAGTTTTTAATTTTTTTCTATTATATCCTTATGCCTTCACTTTTTAATATTCTAATTTTAAATTTATTTCTACGGATCATATTATGATAAAAATCTTTTACATTATTTATTTTGAACTTGGAAGATTAATCATAACAATTTTTTAAATTATTTATCAACTTGAAAGGTTAATAATAAATATTATTTTTTGAATGAAGTGCACTTGGTTTTTTTTTCAGATAATTTTTATAATAAAATTGTTAACAAATATTAACCCGTGAAATATTTCACTCGACTCTTTATGTAAAAAATTCTATATATTTAATTTTTAACCTCACATTTCAAACTTTAATTTTTGCATTTTAAAACATGGATGTGTAGAGCCTCTCTTTATTTTAAATTTCCCATCTCAAAATTGAAATCTTAGCACACTAATAAAAATTGTAAAATTACATTTGAAAATTACAATGTTTGATAAACCTACAATTGCATTTTTAATCTATATTTATGAAAATCACTTTTAAAAATTTCAATGTTTGATGTCTTGGACACTTACACTCCATTTCATTTTCAATTCCACTACTTAAAATTTGATGCTTATACACACATTTACATACTCCAATGACATTCATAAAAATTAAATTTGTGAACTTTCTACAACCTCATGTTAAAATCTCATATATTTAATAAAGAAGAACATTATAAACATAAACTTGAATCTATCTATGTGTGTTGTGTTATGTTGTGTTGTAGTGTTTTGTGTGGCATAATGTTAATCTCAACCTCTAATGTTTATGTTGTTGTTGTTGTTGTTGTTTATGTGTATAAGGTGATACACATAACACTCTATTTAAGTTGATTTAACTATTCAAAAATTGTTGTTTGATAAACACATACTTTGATTGCATTGATATGATATTTATAAACTAATTTAAATATTTTTTATGTTCTACACACCTAAGCTAAAAAATTGTGTTTAATTAATTGTATGTTAAACTATATTTTTTTTCAAAAACATGGGATTTTTGTATGAAATTTTCAAATATAATGAATATATTGTTATCAAAGTTATATTTTAATATATTATAATGAAGAGTTTTTGATGGGAAATTTGTATTTAAAATTAATTTACATCCATTTGCATTGCGTTGTATGATATCAAAGTATCTAATTATAAATTAATTTGATAAGAAGAGATTGCCAATTTTTATATGGGATGAATTTTTTTATTTTTAATATAATGATGTTTGTGTTTTTTTGTTTTTTTAATATTTCAAGTTAATCTTGAATTTGTAAATTTATTTTGTACTTGATGACATTTTATTTTATAAATTTATGGGTTTTCCATCAAATATTTAAATCTCAAATTTTCAAGTTTTAGCTCAACTAATTTAAAACTATAATATAATTTTATTTAAATTAATCTCAGAGCTTTCCCTTTAAAATCCACTCTTATATTTTAAAACTTAATACTGCATTTTATATTTCATATAATAAACTTTCAAGCTTGGATATCTCTTAATGATATTTGGAAAATGAAATTTAATTTTTTTTGGACTAGTCTCTACAACTTCACATTAAAGTTCTATATAGTTAATAATAATGAACTTTCAAATTTGAACATTTATACAAACACTTTTTACATTTTCATAATTTCTTTCAAAAGTTTTGGCCCTTTGTTTGTTATGTAATTTGCACTATCACATTTTAAAATTTGATGCTTGTAGACACATATTTATATAGACCAAATTAAAATTTGATGCTTGTAGACACATATTTATATAGACCAAATTAAAATTTGATGCTTGTAGACACATGCTTATATAGATCAATAGCATTTAAAATTCTCTTTATTAATTGAGATGTACATTTAAAATTACAAAACTCTTAAAAATTAAATGTAGTTAAGAAACTAAAACAATTGTGTATTTTGTTTTTATGGTGTTATAATTTTATATTGTATATTAAAACTATGTTTGTTTATAAAAAAAAATGTCTGATTTTTTTTTGTTGAAATGTTTGTACTTTTTACAATAGTTCAACATAATGCAAGTACTTGGAATTGATGGTTGCAGAGGACATGGATATTTAAAAACAAAATGTTTATTATTGTTTCTATGATATTTAATTACGTATATTAATTTATTTGTTTGTAAAAAAAAAAAAATGTGTTATTTTTTCTTCAAATGTTTAAATTTTTATTTAATTTTGTTGTGATTTTTGTATTGGATATTATATATATTTTGAATTAAATTGAATATATGTGTGAAATATGCATATTTTAAAATAATTAAAATACATTGAAATATGATGTTTGGGGGGAGTGACTTGTTAAAAATTTAATTTTATAGTTTTGAATTGCATATCCACCTATCCTTTCTCTAGTATTTCTCATGAAATGTTTAGATATAATAACTTATGAGTGTGTGTTTGACAATAGTTTAAGATAATGTAAGTACTTTAAAATTTGATGTTTGAGAGAGATGGACATTTAAAAAGAAAATGTGTATTTGTGTTTGTATGCTATTATAATTCTATATTGTATATTAAACTATATTTGTTTATAAAAAAAAATGTGTGATCTTTTTTTTGAAATGTTTAAATTTTTAATTAATTGTGTTGTGATTTATGTATGGGATATTATATGTATTTTGAATTAATTTGAATAGATGTGTAAAATTTGTGTATTTTAAAATAATTTGAATACATTGAAATTTGATGTTTTGGGGGAGTGACTTGTAAAAAAAATAAATTGTTTTTGATTGAATGACATTTAATTCTATAACTTTAAATTGCATATTCAGCTACCCTTTCCTCTTTTCTCAATAATTTCACATTTTTTCATGAAATTTTTAGATATAATAAATTACCATTGTTTGTTTTACAATAGTTTAAAATAATGTAAGTACTCTTAAATTTGATATTTTAGAGACATAAAATTTAAAAAATGTGTATTGGGTTTGTATGATATTATAGTTTTATATTGTATATTAAACTATATATTTTATAATAAAAAGAGATGTTTGATTTTTTGTTGAAATGTTTAATTTTTTAATTAATTCTCTCCCAATTTTGTATGCCATCTTATATGTATTTTGAATTAATTTCAATTTAAAATTTGTGTATTTTAAAATAATTTAAATACATTGAAATTTGATGTTTTTGGGGAGTGACATGTAAAGAAAAAGTTTAGATATAATAAATTAGCACTACGTTTTTTACGATATTTTAAAATAATCTAAGTACTTGGAAATTTGATGTTTGAGACATGAGCATTTAAAAAATTAGTATTGTATTTGTATGATATTATGATTTTATATTGTATATTAAACTATATTTGTTTTTTAAAAAAATTGTGTGAATTTTCCTTAAATTTTTAATTTATTGTAATGTGATTTTTGTATGCTATATTATATGTATTTTGAATTAATTTGAATACACTGTGTAGGATCTGTGTATTTTAAAATAATACTAATACATTGAAAGTCGATGCTTTGGGGAGTGACTCTTAAAAAAATAAAATGCATTTGATTGTATGTGATTTAATTTTATAACTTTAAATTGCATATTGAGTTATGCTTACCGCAATAGTTTCCTATTTTTTCATGAAATGTTTAGATATAAGAATTTAACACTTCGTGTTTTACAAAAGTTTAAATTAATGTAAGTACTTGGAAATTTGATGTTTGAGAGACATGAACATTTAAAAAATTTCTATTTTTTTTGTATGATATTATATGTTTATATTGTATATTTAACTATATTTTTTATAATAAACAAAATGTGTGAATTTTTATTGAAATGTTTAAATTTAAAATTAATCATGTCGTGATTTTTGTATGCCATATTATATGTGTTTTGAATTAAGTTGATTAAATGTTTGTACAATTAGTGTATTTTAAAATAATTTAAATACATTGAAATTTGATGTGTAGGGGAGTGACTTGTAAAAAAAATAAAAATGTATTTTATTGATTTAATTCTATAATTTTAAATTGCATATTCAACGATGCTTTCCCAATACTTTCTCATTTTTCAGGAAATGTTTAGATATAATAAATATACAATTTGATTCTTTTAATTAAAATTATTTGTTTATACTATAGTACCAGTGTTTCTTCCCCTTAAAACATTTTATATTTAAATGTATTTTTTATAATAAAAAAATGTGTGAATTTTTATTGAAATGTTTAAATTTTTAATTAATTATGCTGTGAGTTTTGTATGCCATATTATATGTGTTTTGAATTAAGTTGAATAAATGTGTGCACAATTTGTGTATTTTAAAATAATTTAAATACATTCAAATTTGATGTGCAGGGGAGTGACTTGTATAAAAAGTAAAATGTATTTGATTGTGAAACATTGAATTCTATAATTTTAAATTGCATATTTAGTGATGCTTTCCCCAATACTCTCCCATTTTTCATGAAATGTTTAGATATAGTAAAATTATTTGTTTATACATATTAGTGACCATTGTTTCATCCCCTCATGGAGGTGGATATCAAAAGTTCCCATAAGGTTGGGAGGCTAGCTCACCACCCCATTCATTCATATTTCAATTCAAGAGGGTTGGTGGGGTGGCCAACCCACCCTATTCACCAAACATTTGAGCATTTCCTATTAAGTTGAATAATATGGCAAGTCTTCACTCTTATCTCTGTAAATGGATTTTATGATGTGTTACATACTTCCCTCCTAGTGGGTGGGATTATTTTTCTGGTCTTTCAACATCTAAGGGTTTGTGCACAACAAATTGTTGGTAACCATTACGAATTTCTTTTTTCCATTTTCAGCTTGTGCCAATGGTTTGGTTTTGTTTGTGCTTTGGGCTACTGTATGGATTAGTAGTTTGGGGCTAGAGATGGCCGATTAATGGGTAGCTTTGAGTGTGTCAATGAGACTTGTCATTGTACATTGTGGCTTCTTCTAGAGTTGGTGTTTCTTGTTGTAGTTTTCCCCTAAGGCTCTTGATGTTTGGAGTTAGTGCATTTAAGGATGCTCACATTTCTATTTGTCTTGATTTAATTGGATTTAGTCCACTGTCTACAACTATGTTTAGGAGTAGTTGGGGTTATCGACTAGTGCTTGTTAGCAATTGTTTGAAGGCCTACCCTACCCAAGGTTTTCCATCTAATCCTTTGTTACAATCTTCTAATATGTTGTAGTATATTAATTTATCGAGGCTAGTACCCTTCCTTTTGGCCTCCTCGAGAGTCTTAATTTGTGTTCGCCTTACAAGGCATGTGATGTTGAGCAAGTGGTCAAGCCTAGTAGGGTGCATCCATTTAGATATCACCCCGATTGTTTTTTATATAATTTATAATTTATAATTGAATTTATTGGGATTTTTATTAAACAAATCCATTTTTCAAGGCCAAAACCTTTACATATTCCACTCTTCCTTATGCTTTCGGGATTGACCACATCCCAAACCGTCAAACTAGTTCCCCATCAAGTAAATACTTCAACCCCTTTCCAAGTAAATATTTTCCAAAAAACCTCCAAAATACCAACATATTTACATACCATTTTCCCTTGTATATCTATTTTTGTATAGAATGAATTCTTGTATTTCTTGGAGAAAAACTTTTTCCTTTCTTCCCAACTTGAATCCCACCCACATTTTTTCCAAATTCGAGTCGGTCATTCTTAGTTAAATGCACGGTATTTTTCTTCAAATATTTTTCATGGACCTTATATGCCCCATAATTTTCATTTTCAACAAGAATTCTCGTGGTTTCGGAAGGTAATCCATTTCTCTACGAATGTACCTTTCATTCACGGAATCCTCATGAGCAAGTGGAGGATCCACATTGGCAAGTGAATTTCCCTTCTTAAATTCTTTTGCCGAGAGTTTGGTTTCTTGCACTTAATATGCTTCTGTCATGTCTTGTTATTTGTTTCTCTCAATCTCCTCTTCTTTAAATACCATATAGTGGTCATCTTGTGCACCTTTCCACCATTTGGGCCTTTGGGGTTTTGTTCGATCTTATTTATTGAGAGGAGGCTTGGGGCAGTTTTTAATTACATGTTGTTAGGGTCCCACCCTAACCCCCTTATTTATGTAGTGGCATTGAGTCATAGTAAAGAATCAATAAAGCCCATATTAATAATTGCAAGTCGTTAACCCGCAATTAATGACGGGACCACAGTTAGTTGCAAATGGGCCATGGTATTAGATAGATGGTATTAATAAAACCCATGGTATTGATCCATGGTATTGCATGTATGAGT
>APFE031266918.1:3167-27388 GCA_000404065.3 Pinus taeda | reverse complement strand
TAGATAGATATATATATATATTATGTTTATTTTCAAGTCTCATAGCACAACTAGTTGAGGATGGGCCTCCTTAGCAAGGTTACCTAAGATCAAACTTGTGTCTGTGCTAGGGGGAGGAGACATGCTAAAATCCAGTCAACTTAGGGCTTAGGCTGGGTGCGATCCAAGGGTGATTTTGACAGCTTAGATGCCCCTCGATCACAGTTTCTCAAGCCATAGGTCAAGCCTATAAGAAATCAAAAAACAAAAAAAAACAAAAAAAAAAATATTATATGTTTATTGTGCCCATAAATATCTCTATTTTGGAATAGGGCTTCCAAAATTTAAATTTAATTATTAATAACTATTAAGTTGATGGTAAGGATTTAACCTCCATAGAATATCTAGAATATTTTTAGTAGTATACACAAATAAAAGGTTGGAATTTACTTCCAAAGTAATTATGCAATTCTTTTGTTTTAATTGAATTCATTAATTTTAAAAAATATTATAAGAGCAATTTCCATTTGAAATGAGTTTTGTTTTTTAAACATGTGGTATTAATAAGTCATGATATGGTAACAAAGCCTATTTACAAAGTAAGAATTTCCTTGATAAAGTGTGGTGAATCTTCATGTTCAATAATCTTGTTATATGATTTTTTAAATGTATATATGTTTAAATTAACTTGTATATTTCACTTAATAATAATAATAATTTGAAATTATATTTTTTTATTTTTAGAAACTTGAGATGTATGATGAAGTGAGTGTTTTGATTCTTATTATGATTGATGACCATCCACATCTACCAAAAATTTAACATTTTATTTTTATTTTTTTTAATTCGAGAGCAACCCTCCTCTCTATAAAATGGGTCACAACCAAGGGACTTAAACCTTGGATATCTCATTACCTCAATCACCAATTGATTTGCCCCGTGAGACGCCAACCATTTAATGCATATGACTACAGTAGTACTTATAATTTTGTAGAAACATTTATAAATCTAAATTTATATTTAGAAATTCCCTTAGTTTAAGGAATCATCTTAATTTTTTTAGGGCTAAAATTTTCTTGCACCATTTTATATATATCGATATATCTTGAATTTTCAATGAGCAGCATCAAACAAATGTCTCTCTATCTCATTATAAGATAAATTCATAAATTACTAAATTATAACTTTATTTTATATAAATTATTATTAAATAATTATCAAAATATGAGCTCTTAGAGCGAGCAAAACTTAGAGTGTAAGCATTATTCAAGCTTTGCCTCTCAAAAGAGGTTTGCACTTGGAGATATTTTCCCTCTCAGTCGTGATAAGATCCAGAGTGAGTTGCACCTAGTGTTTTTAATAGTTTTTATTAAAATTGGAATTCTTCAAATTCTACATCACAATCATTAATGAAAATTTAAAAGTTTATTTCACTGCACCATATCAATTCAATGAATTTGATAAAAAAGATTATGCTAGGGATGTTCCGGAATTTGATAATTTAGTCTACCATTTTATCAATGAATATGATAAAAAAATTATGTTAGGGATGTTCTTTTGTTATGAAAGTTATGGAAATTCCGGCCATATTTTGAAAAAATCCAATAGGGATTTTTGTAAATCCAAGTAAAAGCTGTCAAAATTCATAATTTTAGGTGTTTTGACGTTTTTGATGGCAATGAATCCATTTCCACCATCAAATACATGATTCAAACATTGTATCTATAATTTTTTTTAAAAATTTTCTGCTCAGATTACAATCACTTCTAACCATCAGAACAATTCTTCTACCTCTATAAACAACTCCAATTAATTATGTAACACTGAACGTATACAACCTCGGACATTTATAACCAATAAACAAGCTGGTTATTTATTGCGAGTACGATTTTCTTCCTAATGGCTTATCGGGCACTTACAACGAAGCGCAACATTGCGCTCTTAGCATTGTCCAAGCCTGGAAATGCCATTCTAGTTTCTCCTTTATTGCTGCCCAAAGGTTACAAATAAATTAGCAGCTATTCAATTTTTCATGTTTTCCTAAAATTATTTAGCGTTCAGCCGTCGCTACCAGATGGTCATAAATTAACCTTTAAACCAACAGCAATGGATTAAATTTGGAATTTTTATTATTTAAAAAAAAATTATTTAGGGTTTATGATTTTGAATTTATTTTAAGTGTTCATTCAGCATGTAAATCATCTAACATTCATTTCAATCTTTAAAGCTATATCCAATTATAAATCAAAATTTAACTAAGTGCAAACTAATTTAATTTTCTATATATTAATATAACTACTTAACTCGATTATAATGGGTCAGTAATCTTAATATCATTTTTTATATCAACATATCAATGAAAATGGGAAACCTATTTAACGATTACATAAAACAAAAATAACAAAGAGTCCCATAAAATATAAAATAGAAGACATAGGCTCTGCCGTCTGGCGCAGTCTCAAATCTGTCGAATCTTTTTTCATTTCAAAGCTCAAATGGCACATACATTCGGGCTCTCAAATCCTCCTTGGAAAGGATCCGATCGCTTCCAAATGTGGCTTCTTTCTCCCTGAAAACATCATCTCTGCACTTCACCACCGGGGCCACTTCACATGGGACCACATCATTGACGAATGGAACGGCGCCACCCCTTCCTGGAAGTCTGCCGCTCAGCTCTGTCTTCCGCCCACCCTAGCGCCGACCTGGTCACAGGCTATCCTTTCTCTTCAGGCCGCTGGCATAGCACGATATGGATCCCATGACTCTCTTCGATGGTCTTCTGTGTCCTCCACCTCCATTCTTGTCAAGGATGTCTACACAGATCTCTTTGAATCCACGGCTCCCGCACATGCCCAGCTCTTCCCATCTCCCCTCTGGAAAACTGGTTGTTCGCCTCGCATGACTTTTTTTGCATGGCTCCTTTTCCACAACAGGAATCTGACCTGGGACAACCTGCAAAAAAGATCATGGCACGGACCCAGTCTCTGTTATGCCTGTGTATCAGACAACGAGACAAACTTCCACATCTTCTTCAGCTGCTGCATAACCCAGGATCTATGGCGCGATCTGGCTCGTCTCTACAGTTTCCCCCACATTCCATTTAATTCTGTTCAGGAGGCGTTCACATGCTGGTCATCTCGGGCTGCAAAACTCCGCCCTCTCCTCATCATCACGGTCTGGCACATCTGGCGATGGCGAAACCGGCGGATTTTTGACACTTACAGACCCCCTCTTCTATCTATTTTGCCCGGCATATGCTCCCTGTTCGACTTCATTTCAGACGGATCGACACACGATCGGTCACCTGCGGCTCTCCCCGGTCAATGATTCCAGATCGCTCTCAGAACCGTAACATGATTAATCCATGAATTTTTCACTTGCTCATGCACGCCAATTTCCTGATTTTAAATGCTTATGTGAAAACAATCATTAGTATATGTATCCTCCTGAATGATATAGCCTATTTTAAATCTGATGGTTTCTAATGTCTGCGCCTCGTGGTCATGCATGTAAATGTCTCAATATTTTCATATGATATAAAATGAACCACGCTTTTTCTTCTGAAAAAAACTTTCGAGTAGTTTTTGTTTAAAAAAAGTTTCAAGTGTCCTAATTGCATTGTACATGTAAATGTCTCAATATTTTCATATGATATAAAATGAACCACGCTTTTTCTTCTGAAAAAAACTTTCGAGTAGTTTTTGTTTAAAAAAAGTTTCAAGTGTCCTAATTGCATTGTATTTAAAATGTCTATCATTTTCTGATATGCTCTTATATATAATAATATTTATTTTTTCTTATCAAAATTATTACTAAAATTGGTATATTTAATTATTGAACTTTATCTTTTAAAGATAATATGGGTTTAACAATTTTAAAATATATTTTTATAATAGAAATTATAAATTTAATAATTAATTTATAATAATTGTAATCAAATTATTATAAAATTTTAATAGTTAAATATTATAATATAATATATATATATATATATATATATAAAATTATTCTAATGTAACATATATTAAAACAAAAATGATTTATTTAGATAAAGAATATTTCTCAATATTGGTTTCGATGACAATATTATATAAACTACTCCAAAAAAATTTGTAAGTAACTTTTGAGATTAAAGTTTAAGAAAGTTTTATTTGGTAAATTAAAATTTTTTGAATTTTGTTTATTTTAATTAAAAAAATCAAAAGATTTTTCAAGAAATGTTTTTTTATTAAAATAAAAATGTTTCATAAAACTTTATTTCCAAAAAAAATTATAAGTAGACACTTAGTTTAGAATACATATTGTATTGTAAGTTTAAAATAAAAAAATTACAAAATAATTAAATTATAACTTTATTTTAAATTATTATTATAGTGATGACGATGATGGTGATAATGATCAATGTCCACTAAGATTGATATGGTCTATTTAACCTTAAGAAAGAGGTCATTAATTGAGATATTTAAAATTTTATTTCTGTGATAAAAGGGAAAGAAGCATTCTAACGTCACTATACTTTTGTTGACAGAACAAGTCAAGGAGGTTGCTAGTGGGGAAAATGTTTTCAAAATGATAAGGGATGTGAATAAGGATCAGGGAATAGACCAACGTCAAGTTTCACTCTGGATTTCATGAGTTTTAGTTCTAGTACTTGCAATATTCATTCCCTTCTTAGCATTGGTTCATAAAGGTAATTGTAACACATAACATCACACATCACATGTAAACCAAAAAAAAAATTAATAGTTACCTACAATAACTTCATTTTCACATTCATCAAACTTCCCTTTCAGTACTAAACATATTAATCGATACATAATATGATTAAAGCACTATGGTCAAGTATTATTTATGAAGATTCGCTTTGATATCACCGTACCCATACATTAGATGCTACAACCATATTTCATTAAACCTTAACATATTTTATGTATATGGTAAGTTAATTTCCTCGAGGGTGGTGACCTCTCTTAGTTTTATGGATTGTATGTGCTTGTCATACATTTAAGTTCTATTCAATTTACCCAGCTGGTCCATAGTCTAATGACACCAATTGTGAGGCATTCACTCTTCCGGTTGCCATGTGGTCTCTACCAGCACCTTTGATCTAAGAAGCATGATCTGGCGGTCCACCATGAGCCAAGGAGCTATGACTAACCACTCAGTGACCTTCCCTCCTCATTTGGTCATTTTGTTCAGAGATGCTTCCGGAATATCGCTTTGCAAAACCCTAACTCCATTGGGAATTCGTTCTTGTGACTCACTTTGTTCCTTCGACTCAATTGTTGTTGCAACCCTATGCTTCTCTCAAGGCATAGGTGAGAAATTATTGTTTATGGTGGCTTACTTGTTTCTACTCAGGTTAAATTTTTCCATGTGCCTCATACTTTTAGTTGGATTACTTAAGTAATATTTGGCTTCTTATCCCTGTCTGCAAGTAGTGTGACTACTGCGACATCCAGTACCTCTAGCGCCAAGGAAAACACATTCAACTTTCGAAAGGTAATGCAATTGAGTTCTAAGTTTTTGGCTTCTTCGAATGTTCTACAATCTATTTGGATGTTTAAACTACCACATCATTTTTTATGCAGGCTACCCTTTATCTATCGGCGTTTTGCATGCATTTACCCAGATCTAGAATACCCAACGATGAGAGGGCCTATGCTTCCTCATGGGAGGAAGGAATGGTATGGATGCCTCTCTTTAAAGTTGGTTGGACTTCTGTTTGTGCCTAGTGAGTGTATCTCTATGTTCTATTATGTTTTCTAAGTGCCCTGTTAAGGAAATCTTCTTATAATTAGACATGGGTGCGAAACCCTTTGTTGTTTTAAGTAATATGCCTTTTTTGAAAACTATCTTTCTATTAATTTTCTGGTTGAAGGTAATATTAATTGAGGGTTGGTCTGTCCACCTAGTTGTCTTAACAACTTAGTCATTTAGTTGTCTTTTAATGGTGGGCTCGAAACATACTGACAAATTGTGTTATTGACTTTTAAACTGCACTTACTTATCAGTATTTGGCAAACCATACAAGATGTTCTATTTTAAATATCAATTTTCTATAGATTACTTATCATTATCTTTTGTTTAGTTGGACTATCTCATTCTGCATAGCTAAAATATACAGTGGCTCGTGCTTTAAAACTTTCTACTAAGTACTAGATTGCCTTTTACTCAGAACGACATTCCTTAGTGTCCAAACAAGACTGACCAAAGAATAAAATATGGGTATGACAATCGAAGTTTACTTCTACTATTAAGCGACACTAAACCGCCTCTAGGGTTTTCTTTGACGCTTCGTCAATGGAACTAAATCTTTCTGCAATTTGCTTGAGTTTGTTTTTCTTATTTCAATTTAGTGTTTTCATTGCTAACCCATAAACTTAACTACAATCCCCAAGTCGTTCCTAGATTGCATTCCTATCTCCAATTTGCTAACCCTTACAAAGATAATGGAAAGGTTCTTCTCTCAAGATATTGAAAATTTAACGAACCGGGAGTTTAAATACTTGGTCATTTCCTTCTTTTTATTGAAAGCTTTCGTAGTTATTCATTTATACATTCCTGATATAAAATTTGATTATGCATACATTTATATCAACTCTTTATTTATTTAGAATCCATTTCCAATAAGGTAATAAATTTTACACAATCTTTATGCATTCGTTACCACAATCTTCATTCACTGAAAAAGTAGTTTTGGTACACTACAGTTGTACATAATCAAAATAATATTTCTTCCTATCAGGAGGTAATTTCAACAATAATACAATTTTTACATAGGTTCTGCATATATATGTATTTCGTTCCTTCTGTTAGGAGTAATTACTATAACTAGACTATTTTATTATAGTTCTTGTGCATATATATACTCTTGTTGTTTCTGTTAGAAAACAACTATTGTAACTAAACAGTTCTTACACATAATTCGTTTATCGTCTACTATCACCTCAATAGGATTTAATTCATTGCACCATTTGAAGGTAAATATCTAAATTAAATGGAAGTAGGGTAAATGCAATTAAGATAAAAGCAATTATATTTAATGTTAATACTTCAACCAGCTACTTCATACTACCATCACATAGTATTAACATGCATGAATTTGTTACTTATTTTCTAGTGGAACAATAGTCATTGCTAGATGAATCCTCTCCACCCTTCCAATGATAATTTGGTGATTACCTCCAAGATTCTGCCCCCAAGCTCCTCAATATCCTTCATAACAGTTTCTCAAGGAAACAGTTAACTATCTCATCCTCAGGACCCCAAGCATAGTGATCCGGATTTAAATAGGAACGCAATAGATTACAGATATAACCATAAATACAGAGATGCGATAACCATAAATAAAGAGATGCAGTGGAAATAACACTTCATTTCATTAATGGAAAATACCGAAATATGCTTACAACCAGAATTGGAAATAAACCAGCTAGGACGATGGTAGCTTATCTCTGAGAAGAGATGTGCGGCTACATGTCTCTGAACTGTTCCGAACTTGTGTTACAATGAGGCTCGAAGGCCTATTTATTATTGAGAAACAATGGAAAACCCTTCACATTCCAAAACCGACCCTTAGAAGATGAAACGCCAAATTGTGGGCCATGTTTTGGGTAAATTGGTACATCAATTTCCCGGGGTCGTAACTTTGGCATACGATCTCCGTTTGACGCGTATGATAGCTCGTTAGAAAGATCTATCCGAGAACTACCATTGTTGGAATGGGCAACATCGGTCCATGACCCATGTTGCCCCTGGATTTCCCAAAAAACGTCGTTTAGGGCCTCAAAACGGCTCCGGAAGTTCAGGACCTGAAAAACTGCTAAAAATAGTAAGTTGTGCTACAATTAAGGAAACTGAAAAAGCTGAAAGGGACAATTGTGGGGGTCCAAATGGGATAGGTGGGTGGCCACCAACATCCACCTGGATCACATAGCCCGCAGACACTTTCTTCCACCAGGGAAGGTAATTCCAAGAGGTTTTCCCATTGAACTCTCATTCAGCTTAAGGTATCATTCCTTTTTTTCCCGAACCCCCCTCTCCTCCCCTCTCTTCCCTTTTTAAGAGGAGGAGAAGGTAAGGGGATAACTACTCCTAAATGATAACTGTCTGTTGAAAAGGGAGTTACTGAGGTTCATTCGTAATTCCTCTCATCTTCCATAGAGACAGTGTTAATATTTCCATAACTAACTTAATTACTATTTATTATTATTAACATCACAATAACTAATTGTTATTATTTTACTCATCCGTAATAATAAAATGTCCACAAATTAAGTTTAAAGCCTCGGGCTGTCCCATCTCTTCCCCCTTAGCAGAACATCGTCCCTGGTGTTCATTCTTCCATCAGAGCCTGGAATAGTCTGATATATGCCTCCCACATAAAGTCTTTATCTTCCCAAGTGGCTTCCTCTGGGCTAAAGTTCTTACATTTCACTTTAACCTGGATGATAGCTCGCCTTCACAATGTTACTTCTCTTTGATCAAGTATGTGGAGGGGTTCAACCAGAAATTCTCCTTCTGGCTCGACCTCCCACAAAGACAATTATCATATATTTGACACATATGTACACACACACACACACACACACACACACACACACACACACACACACATATAGATAACAATAGATTTTAACTATATTTTATTTTCCTTTTTTTTTCTATACCTGAAGTTCGTGCCAATTTATGATGTGCCTGGGGTCATACACATACTTCTCTAAAATAGAAACATGAAATACATTGTGAACCCAAATGTGATTGGGTAGTGTGAGTTGATATGCAACTAGTCCTACCATGTCTAGATTCTGAAAAGGACCACAGAACTGAGGGCCAACTTGGCACATTTCCCCAATATGTGAGTGCTTCTCTTTAGTTTAATTTGCACATACACATGATCTCCTTCCTAAAACTCTCAGTAGGTTCTTTTCTTATCGGCATAAGTTTTCTTTCTATCTTGTGTGGCCTTCAAATTTTCCCAGACCTTTTTCACGTTTCTTTCCATTTCCTCCAACATATCCACTCCTAATATCATTTTGTTCTTGGGACTGTTCATGTTTGCAGGGATGGTACATTTCCTTCCATAGAGTACTTCAAAAAGACTCATTTTCAGTGAATCATGATAGCCATTGTTGTAAGCAAACTCTACCAAGTGTATGTGTTCTTCCAATTTTCTACGTTGTTGCATCACATACATGTGCAACATGTCCTCTACCACCTGATTGACTCTTTCAACTTGTCAATCAGTCTGGGGGTGATAAGCAGTGGTGAAGTGAGTTTGTGTGCCTAACCCCGTAAATAATGCTTTCCAACAAGCAGAGGTAAACTTTACATCCCGATCAGAGATTATGACTCGAGGCATTCCATGCAGCCCACAAATCTCTTTCATAAATATATCTGTTATCTAGGTTGTTTGGTATGTGGACTTGAGAGATATAAAATGGGCAGTCTTGCCTAGTTTGTCAACCACAACCATAATTGAATCATTTTGTCTTTTTGATCAGGGTAAACCTGTCATAAAATATAAGGTTATGGTATCCCACTTCCATTCAGGAATGTGTAAGGGATGTAGTAACCCAGCAGGATGTTGATGCTCAACTTTAACTTGCTGACATTCCAGGCATCTGGGCAAATATTCTACAACATCTTTCCTCATGTTGGGCCAATAATAATTTTTCTTGATTGCAGAAAAGATATTTTGATAGTCAGGGTGAGAAGCATAAGGAATTTTGTGAAATTCATCTAACATAATTTTATTTATTAACAACTGATTAGGAACATATATACGGGTTCTAAACATCAACAAATTTTCAGGGTTAATACTGTATCCTTTTTGCTCCATAGAATTTTGTGTAGATTTAGCTTGTTTCTAATGATAACCATATTATGGGTCTTTCTCAGCTGCTTCCTTTATTTGCTCAGCAAAATTGATTTTTTCTTGACTAAATGAAATTCGTAGAAATAATGCAACTTCCTAATTAATGCATCCGCCACTTGGTTCTCTTTTCCTTTTAGATGTTTGATTTCAAAATAAAATTCACTTAAGAATGCAATCCACAGAGCTTGGCGGACGTTCAAGGTAGGTTGATTAAAAAAACTAGTTAAGTTGTCATGGTTTGTTATGAGAAAAAATCTTTTCCCCAACAGGTAGTGTCACCACACCTTTAAGGCGTGAACTACAATAGTTAACTCCAAATTGTAAGAAGAATATTTTTTCTCATGCTCTTTTAACTTTTGATATTCGTGAGCAATTACTTTATCTTTCGGCATTAAAACTCCACTTACACCTTGAATTTGTACAGACTTTAAAATCTTCCTCAGGATCTGCAATCTTCAACACAGGCGCAGTGGTGAGTAAATGCTTCAATTTTTTAAAACTCTCTTGATAGCCCCTAGTCCATTCAAAACCTTCTCCCTTTTTTTGCAAGGAATTAATTGAATAAGTGACCTTAGAAAACCCCCTTATAAATCGCCTATAATAACCAGCAAGGTCCATAAAGGAGCGTATATCCGCAACATTGGTTGGAACATGATAGTCCATGATGGTCTTGATTTTTTCTGCATCCACCACTATGCCTTAAGAGGAAATAATATGTCCTAGATACTGGATTTGATCCTTGAAGAAATCACATTTGATAAATTTGGCGTAAAGTTGGTTTCCCCTTAAAGTTTGTAACACCGTCCCAAAGTGTTATTTATGTTCCTCCATACTCCTAGAATACACCAGGATGTCATCAATAAATATAAGAATGAATTTATCAAGAAAAGAATGGAAAATTCCATTCATTATAGTCATGAACATTGTTGGAGTGTTCGTGAGTCCAAATGGTAAAACTACAAACTCATAATGGCCATAGCATGTTCTGAATGAAGTTTTATAAATGTCTTCATCTTTAATTCAAATATGATGATATCTTGATCGTAAATCAATTTTTGAAAATAACACAACACCTATAACTTGATCGAAGAGGTCATCAATTCGAGCTAAGGGGCACTTTTGGTTATTTGTTAACTTATTTAGTTGTTTGATATCTATGCATAACCGCAAAGTACCATCTTTCTTCCTCACAAATAAAACTAGGGCTCCCCAAGGGGATACGCTGGGTCTAATATAACCCTTATCTAACAGCTCTTGGAGCTGCATTTTTAATTCAGTTAACTCAGGGACACTCATTCTGTAGGGAGCTTTGGAAACTTGGCTAGCTCCAGGGACCAAATCTATGATAAAATTAAGTTTTCTTTTGGGTGGTGTCCCGGAAACATCTTTCGGGAAAACATCTTTAAATTATTGAACCACTAGTATTTTCTCCAAGGCAGACAATTTATCTTTAGATTTTGTGTACCCCACTTGAACTGCATAGATTTGACATCCTTTACGCATGCATCTTGTTGGCTGGTGGGTTATAATGGGATGTAACTTAACTTCTCTTATTACACCCTGAATTTCTATTATGGTGCCATCGTTGGAAAGGAAGTTAATTGTCTTATCTTTACAATTTACTAAGTTCCATTCCCATTGCAACCAGTCCATACCTATCAACACTTCATAGGAGCCTAACGACAATACATTTAAATTTGTCTTAATCTTCTTTCCTGCCAATTCAATTTCACAATCTTCTATTTTTGCATTAACTCTTCTTTTAGCTCCTGTGGCTAGTTGGACTAGCCACGAGTTTTTAAACTTTATACTTTTAAAATTACACAAATCAACTATTCTTGGGTTACAATAGCTCAGGCTTGCATCCAGATCTATTAAAATGGAAACAGGGTGCTTGGATATTTTACCTATGAGTTCCACCATCGAGGGTTGATATTTTGCCTGGCGATATCCTAATGTTGCGTTAATCCGGGCTATGTTCCATACCATATCACTGATAGTAGAAGCTTTGTGAACATTTACAATTGGTTATGCCCTTGCTCTATGGGGGTAATTTTTGTATTAATGGGGTTCCCACAACCCCAACACTCCAAAGGAGGCTTAAGAATCTCACTAAATTCCAACTTTATTGATGCTTCACTTTTCTTCACTTCATTATGAGGTCTTTGTCTCAGTTGATTCCTATTAGTAGATCCATTTGGTCCCTTCCATATTGAATACCTAGTACCGACATTTTTCACGTTTTTATTGGCTGTAAAATTTTTCTGCCCTTTCTTACTTGTTCAATTTTTAGTACCTTCGTCTTTCTTCTTCATTTGATGGTAGTATATCCGAGTCTTTCAGACTGCTTCATCCATCATTTTAGGGTTATCAAACTCCAATTTCATTTTCATGTAGATAGGAAAACTGTTAATACAGTGCTGGACTTTAGCCTTCTCTTCACATATTTAGGGGACATATCTTAATAGTGAAGTGAACTTGGCTATAAACTCATCTATAGACTATTGTCCTAGTTTTAAGTGATTAAAATCTTTTGCTTTATCATCATAAAACCATGCATTATGATGTTTGTCCCTAAATTCTTATGAAATTGCTCCCATGTGACCTCCTGCTCATTAATTTCTTTGATTATTTTGATTTCTTCCCACCACAGGGAGGCCTTGTCCTACACCTGATAAATTGCTAACCTTGCCCTCAAATTGCCATCATATTCATATATTTGGAAGTATTTATTCATATTAATTAACCAGGCTTCTGTCACTTCTTCGGCCTCACCATTATATACCGATGGCTTGATATTTTTGAACTCCCCTTGGATTTCAGTCTTCTACCTTTTCAATCCCTTCTTAATGGAGATGTTATCATATTCTTCTTCATTACCGGTTCATCCCCCTTCAGACTCCAGACATTTCTCTTATTGTCTATGTGACTTAGTCCTATTTTCTTCATCCTGAATAAGGTTTTGATTCCTTTGATTCTTCCTATCTAAAAGACTTTTCATAATCTTTTCTTGCTCAAAACGCAATATTTCATTATCAGCTTGTAAACTCTGCATCTCTGCTCATAGTTGCTGGACTGTTTCTAATAACACGCTATTTGTACTCTAATTTTCTTCACCCAGTTGCACCCACACCTCTTGGTTATGTTTGTTAGTCCCACCTGAGGGAGTGGATCCTACTCCTTGTCTCATGTTGCATCTGCGTCTTCTATGTGCACCACAATTGTTTTTTGTTCTATGCTCATCCACTCAAGCATCAGTGTAGCAACCTGAAGGTTATTATACCGATTGTAACACATAACATCACATGTAAACAAAACATATTAATAGTGACCTACCATAACTTCATTTTCACATTGATCGAAATCCCCTTTTAGTAATGAAGGTATTAATGGATACATAATATGATTAAAACATTATGGTCTAGTATTAGTTATGAAGATTCACGTTAATATCACTGAACCCATACATTAGATGCTATAGTAATGTTTCATTAAACCTTAACATAATTTATGTATACTCTAAGTTAATTTCCTTGAGGGTGGTGTCCTCTCTTTGTTTTATGGACTGTACGTGCTTGTCATACATTTAGGTTCTATTCAATTTACCTAGTTGGTCCACAGTCTAATGCCACTAGTTGCCAGGCATTCACTCTTCTGGTTGTCTTGTGGTCTCTCACAGCACCATTGGTCTGAGAGGCGTGATCTGGTGGTCCACCATGAGCCAAGAAGCTATGGCTAACCACTTGGTGACCTTCCCTGCTCATTTGGTCATTTCGCTCAGAAATGCCTCTGGAATATCGCTTTGCAAAACCTTGACTCCGTTAGCATTTCATTCTAGCGACTGGCTTTGTTCCTCTCGCTCAATTATTGTTGCAACCCTATGATGCTCACTAGGCGCAGGTGAGAAATTAATGTTTATGGTGGCTTACTTGTTTCTACTCAGGTTAAATTTTTCCATGCACCTCATACTTTTATTTAAATTACTTAACTAATATTTGGCTTCTTAACCCTGTCTGTAGGTATTGTGACTGTTGCGACATCCAATACCTCTGGTGCAAGGGAAAACACATTCAACTTTCGAAAGGTAATGTGATTGAGTTCAAAGTTTTTGGATTCTTTGAATGTTATACAATATATCTGGATGTTTCAACTACCATAATATTTTCGGTGCAAGGCAACCTTTATCTATTGGGGTTTTAGATGCATTTACCCAGATCCAGAATACCCAACGACGAGATGGCCTGTGGTTCCCCATGGAAGGCGGAATGGCATGGATGCCTCCCTTTAAAGTTGGTTGGCCTTCTGCCTGTGCCTAATGAATGTATTGCTCTATTCTATTTGTTTTTTAGGAGCCCAGTTAAGGAATTCTTCTTGTAATTAGATATGGGTGCGAAACCCTTTGTTGTTTTAAGCGATATGCCTTTTGTGAAAACTATCTTCCTGTTAATTTTCAAGTTGAAGGTATTGTTAATTGAGGGCTAGTGTATCCACCCAGTTGTCTTAACAACTTAGTCATTCGTTTGTCTTTCGATGGTGGACTCGAAACATACAAAAAATTATGTTATTGATTTTTAAACTGCACTTACTTATCAATATTTGGCAAACGATATGAGTTCTTCTATTTTAAATATCAAATCTTTGTAGATTACTTATCGTTATCTTTCGTTTAAATGGAATACTTGATTCTACATGGCTAAGATATACAACGGCCCGTTCTTTAAAAATTTCTACTAAGTACTAGACCGTCTTTTACCCAGAACGACATTCGTTGGTGTCCAAACAGGACTGGCCAGAGAATAAAATATGGGTTGGACAATAAAATTTTACTCCTATTGCTGAGTGATACTAAACCCCCGCCAGGGTTTCCTTTGAAGCTCCGATAATGAAACTGAATCTTTCTACAATTTGCTTGAGTTTGTTTTTCTTATTTCAATTTAGCGTTTTCATTGCTAACCCATAAAATTAACTACAATCTCCTAGATGTTCCTGAATTGCATTCCTATTTCCAATTTTCTAACCCTTACCCAAATAACGGAAGGGTGAACTAGAAAAATTAATGAACTGAGAGTTTAAATACTTGGTCATTTCCTTCTTTCGATTGAAAGCTTCCACAATTATTCATTTATACATTCCTGCTATAAAATTTGATTATGCATAAATTTCTATCAAATCTTTATTTATTCAAAAGCCGTTTTTGATAAGGTAATAAATTTTACAGAATATTTATTCATTCGTTACCATAATCTTCATTCACCCAAAAAGTAGTTTGGTACACTGGGGTTGTAAATAATCAAAATAACCTTTCTTCATATCACGAGGTAATTTCAACAATAATACAATTTTTACATAGGTTCTGCATATGTACCTATTTCATTCCTTCTGTCAGGAGTAATGACTATAACTAGATTGTTTTTACATTGTTCTTGCACATATATGTACTCTTATTTTTTCTGTCAGAAAACAATCATTGTAACTAAACAATTTTTACACAACTCCTCGCATATAAATATATTTCCTCTTTTTGTCATAATAATTAATATAACTAAACAGTTTTTACACATAATTTGTTTATCTTCTACTATCACCTCAATAGTATTTAAGTCGTTGCACGATTTGAAGGTAAATATCTAAATTAAATGCAAGTACGATAAATGCAATTAAGATCGAATCAATTAGATTTAATGCTAATACTTCAACCGCCTACTTCATACCACTATCACATAGTATTAACAGGCATGAATTTGTTACATTTCTGTGAGTGGAAGATTAGTTATTTTCAAATGAGTCCTCTCCAACCTTCTAATGATAATTTGGTGATAACTTCCAAGATTCTCTCCCCAAGCTCCTTTCTCAATGCAACAATTAATTGTATCGGCCTCAGCACCCCAAGTGTAGCTTACAAAAACTTTCTTCTACCAAGGAAGGTAATTCCAAGAGGTTTTATAAAACATTGAACTCTCTTCCCTTTTTAAGAGGAAGAGAAGTTAAGGGGATAACTGCTCCTAACTAATAACTGTTTGGTGAAAAGAGAGTTACTGAGGTTCATCCATAATTCCTCAAATCTTCCATAGAGACAATGTTAATATTTCCATAACTAACTTAATTACCATTATTAATAACGTCAAAATAACTAATTGTTATTAGTGTACTCATCTATAATAGTAAAATGTCTAAAAAGTAAATTAAAAGTCTGGGATGTCACAATAATTTTCGTTAGAAAATGTGGGGTTGATTACCTCCTTATAGTATCTTAACTTTCTTTTCCCCTCTAACTCCTTATTACTCCACAACTTATCCTTAAAGTTGGAAGTAATGACGTTTTTAATATTATCCCTATTCCCCAAGATGATCTCCTCCTTTATCCCCCAATGGTCGAGCCAGGACTTGGCATCCTTATGCCAACCTTGCTTCAGTCGAAGGTGGTTTTGACTCAAGTTAGAAGAATTTTTTGGAGTCTCTTGGATTCCATGCTGTACAACTTCTTCTTATACATCAAATACCTAAACATAGTCATGCATTCAATGAGGAAAATGATAGCTTCAATCTTGAGAATATGGTAGGGAGTATTACCTTTAATATTGAGGTTGTAGGTTATGAATTGCTTTTGGATCATTTCAATCTTTCTCCATGAATCTCTATATAGAGTGCAACCCCACACTTCACATCCATATAAAATAATAGGGGTGACAAATGTCTCGAAGAGGAACTTTTTTTACTCAAAACCCAAAGATCAGTAGTCTTACAATTATTTTCAAGCTCAGACTAACCTTTCCAACCTACTATAATCCTTTCCTCAATGTTATAGTTGCAATTGAGCTGATGGTGGATGTCAATACCTAATATTTGAAAGAAAAAACATTCTCTAAGTAAACTTTATCATACATGAAATCATAAATGGAATTATCATAGGCAACCTTTTAGGATTTAATAATCATAACTTTAGTCTTGTCAGTATTAACAGTTATACTGTTCAAATTGGAAACTAGGGCCAACTTCCACCTTAGGATAGATCATATGATGGAGATGATTATTGCATTGGATTCCTCTTTCATAGAGGTGCAATTTTGATATGAAGATCATCTCATCTGACAAGCAGAAATAAAATTTTGAATTTATTCCTTCTTATGAACACATTGTCAATGTTGGCCTCCATCAAATGTAGGCTCATGAAGCCGATTGGATGAGTCTTCTCAACCCCAATGAATTTTATAAATAGGAGTGGACCTTCTCTCATTTGGACACTCACTTATTTCATCATATCATCTTCTCTCTCCTCTCTTGATTGGTTCATACAACTTGGATGCTCTTTTCTCTTCGCTCGTGTGGAAGGAAAATTGGTTTTGGAGGCCGAAATTTTCTGTGATTAGGGCAGCATTGACCAATGTTGATTTGGATTCTTTCACTATAGCATTCACTTATGTTTTTGGGCTAGAACTTTGATCTTTTTAGGCCGCATTCTTTGGCATACAAATCATGAATTTCTATTTGACTGCAGAAATTACAGCAAGCATTGTTTGGGTTGACTGAGATGTTTTTGGTTGACTTTGACCCTCTCTTGAGGTTGTACTACTCTACTATTGACTGAGCTAGTTTCAGATTTATTTGGGGCATCTTTGACCACTGTTGAATTTTTGGTTAGGGCTGCATTGATTACTGATTTCGTAGATCTATTTTGGGCTCATACTTATGATATTTGTACTCTCACTCTCCATTGAATTATTGAAGAATAATAAGAATATTTGATGAAAGGGTTTCCCCACATTGGGTTTCGTCCCTCACATCTACCACATCTTGTGTCCTCTTGTCTTAGCTTGTCTTCTGCATATAATTTTATGTTCTATCTACATTTATTGTCAATGTTTATAAGTTAATGTGATTGCCACTAGATTTGATTGGAAATGGTCATTGGGTTACTAAGGGAACATTGAAGTAAATTGTGCTTAAGCATAGAACATACTGTTTTTATCTAAAGTTAACATGGTATAAGAGCTCAGGTGAAGACAAATCCCAAGCAAGAGTGAAGCAAAGAAATCACTAAGAGAAGCTGTTGGACAAATGATGACTACATCTTTCTTCAAATCGGAGGACAAGATTAAGGACAAGCCTGACTTTCATGCATGGAAGACGACTTTGGATTTGACTTTGGAAGAGAATGATGCCATGGAATATGTCAAAGGAAGAATAGAAAAGCCTCCTTCAAATGCATCCACTTCTGCACAAACCAAGTACAAGAAAGGTGAGGTAAAATCTAAGAAGATTATTATTGATTCCATTCATAACCCTTTCATTACCTATATTTCTAATTTGGAAACTTCTAAGGAGATGTATGAAAATCTCGTTGGGATGTCCAAAGTAACAATGCAAATAAAATTCTCTTTCTCAAGAAGAAGTTGAAAGATATCAGGATGGATAGAGGAGAATCCATCTAATCCTACTTCATGAGGATTATCGAGATGAAGAATGATATCTTATCTATTGGTGAAATCACTACTGACCAAGAAATCTCTCTTATTTCTTTTGGGGGCCTTACAACAGATTGGAACGTGTTCAACACTACCATTCTCAACAATGACAAGATTACGGGATTTGATGAACTAGTTTCTATGAAATTGTGTTCAGTGAAAACCACATCAAGATTCATTTGTCAATGCGTTTGAAACCAACCAGTGTGGTTCATCGTCGGGACAAGATGAAGAACCAAATCATGGAAATGAGTTAAATAAAGAGACTCACTATTTAACTCGTTTCCATGATCTAATTCTTCATCATGTCCTGACGATGAACCACACTGGCTAGTTCGAAACAAGTCGGAAAATGAATCTTGGTGTGATCTTCACTGAAATAGATTTCTCAGAAACTAGATATGGATCATAGAAGCCTAAATTTGAACATTTGATGAACTATTGGCTAGATGCACTTTAGAAGAAATAAGGATGATGGAAAGAGACAGGCCTTGAAATGGAAGCAATCCTACTACCTTCTCCGCTCATTCTAAGAGAAGGAACAATGTTGGTCGAAGGAATCAAGGACAAGGGTTCAAATCAGGATTCAAAGAAGGAAGAAAAGGAAGGTGCTTTAGTTGTAACAAGTTTGGCCACTTCGATAGAGAGTGTCCTCACAAGAAAGATACTCCAAGGGATGATGACAATAATAAAAACAACTTCAAGGGCAATGGAAATCAATATAACAATAGATTCAATAAAAAAGGAAAGAGGAGTGCTCCTGCTACTTGAAATGGAGGTTGTCATCCTCCCAAGAAGTCGAGAAGCTTCAGGTATGATGAAGTTAAATTTGTAAAGAGAAAACAATTTTATCTTATTTCCACTCTCTCCATCGCCTCTCCTCCTGATACATTGGACCATTGGTTGATTGATAGTGGTGCCTCAAGGAAGTTCACTAGGTACAAGGAAGCCTTCTCTAACTTGTTTGAAAAGAAGAAAAATATGGGTATTATACGTGGGGATAATTCCACTTATCCTGTGAAGGGAATTGGGATTGTTACGCTTTACTTAAATCAAGGTCAAACCCTTCACTTACAAGAAGTGCTATATGTACTTGACCTGAAAATGAACTTGGTTTATAATTCTACAATGGAAGACAAAGGTTTTAAGGTGTCATTCACTAATGGGAAGGTTCATATTTGGAAAAAGAACCCAAGAAATGAATTCACTCTTAGATTCAGGCTTGAAGGTGTTTATCAAATTGGAGGAATTTTGTAGGGAGCAATGATTTGTGACACCTCTCTTCAATCTGAATTATGGCACCAGAGATTTTCTCACTTTTATTTCAAATCCTTAACTGATGTAAGGAATATGGTCACAAGGATTCCCAAATTCAACTTAAATCATGAAGGTGTTTCTCAGGGATGTGAAGCTAGAAAGCATACAAGGGGACCATTCCCCTCAAGTGAGACGAAAACCACTAATATTCTTTAATTGGTCTATTTTGATCTATCGGGTATGTTTCCCGTGACACCTTTGGGTGGATATTTGTATTATGTTATTTTTGTGGATGAATTCTCTCGCAAAACATGGATCTACTTCTTAAAGAAGAAGGATGAAGTATTCAAATGGTTCTACTCCAAATCCTTGGTCAAGAATCAAATAGGGATGAAGATCAAATTTTTGAGCACTGGTAATGGGACCCAATATGAGTCAAATGAATTCAAATACTATTATATAGAAGCTAGCATTAAAAGGGAGACTACAACTGCATAACTCCTTAACAAAATGGTGTTGCCGAAAGGAATAATCGTACTATGATTGAAGCCACCTGAGCTATGCTTCATGATCAAGGTCTTCCGAAATTCTTATGGGGAGAAGTTGCCAACACCACTCTATATGTCCAAACCCGACGCCCACATCAACACTTGGACTTCAAGACACCCCAAGAAGTATTCACTGGTAAGAAAACTAATATTTCTCATTTTAGAATTTTTGGTTGTCTCGTATACTTTCATGTGCCAAAAGATAAAATAAATAAAGTAGATGCATCTGGCAAGAAAGGAATGTTTGTGGGCTACAATGAAACTTCAAAGGCATATATAATCTATGTTCCTCGTCAAATGGAAGTGGAATTAAGTCATGATGTCACTTTCGATGAATATTCTTCTCTTAGAAAGATTCGATATCTTCCTATTCCTAGGAAGGTCAATGATGATGTTGATGATGAAAAGCAGGATGAACCTCCATTTGATGAACCAGTGTAAGATGTTGAAGGTCTAATGGATCCCATTGATGCACCTCCTAGTGAGCCTACTACTTCAAGAAAAAGGCCTTTATGGCTCAAAGATACTCTTGAAGATGCCAAGAAACACATTGTAATGAGAGGGGCATTTGGTGAAAGTAAGAAGTCGAATAGGGACAAAGGGTACTTAGCCATCATGAGCACCATTTTACAATCTGATCCTTGTAAATTTGAAGAAGTTGTGAAGTAACAGGGTTGGAAGGTTACGGTGAACAAAAAGTATGATACGATCATGAAAAATAATTCCATGGACATGGTTCCTAGACCCAAGGACAAGTTTTTGGTCACTTCAAATTGGTTCTACAGGATCAAACATGGAGCTGATGGGAGTGCTGAGAAATTCAAGTCCAAATTGTAGCTCGAGGCTTTTCTCATAATGAAGGACTAGACTACGATGAGATATTTGCACCAGTTCCCTGAGATACCACCATCCGTTCGATCATAGCTCTTATTGGCTCGCAAGGATGGAACCTACCTCAAATGGATGTCAAAATTGCCTTCTTGCATGATTCACTTAAAGAGGAAGTATATGTGGAACAACTCGCAGGGTTTGAGGTTCAAGATCATGATACACATGTAAGGAGGTTGAAGAAAGCCCTCTATGGCTTGAAGTAAACCCCTAGGGCTTTGTATGAGAGGATTGATAAATATCTTATGACGTTTGGGTTTACGAGAAGCGATGTGGCTCGAACCTATACTTCAAGGTTGAAAAGGACAAACCTCTCATTTTGGTCCTTTATGTGGATGATCTCTTTCTTATAGGTGATGATTCTCTTATTCATCAATCCAAAAGGGAATTGGCTTCCAAGTTTGAGATTAAGGACCTAGGAATGATGCATTATTTCCTAGGGTTAGAGGTCTGGAAAAATCCAGGAGAGATTTTCCTTTCTTAAGGAAAATATATTGTGCACTGCTTGAGAGATGTGGGATGGTGAAATATAAGTCCTTGAATACTCCGATGGAACTCAACTTTAAGAAGCTATGTGGAAGTGTTGTTGCACCCAGATTGTCAAACCCTACCGAGTATCGTCAACTTGTGGGGGCACTGATGTTCTTCGTCAACTCACATCCTGACATATGCTTCGATGTGAACATGTTGAGTCAATATATGTTTGAGCCTCATCATACTCATTGCATTGCTTCCAAGAATATTTTGAGATATCTCTAGGGCACAATCCATTATGGATTGAGATACA
This sequence comes from Pinus taeda, assembly GCA_000404065.3. Classification (NCBI taxonomy): domain Eukaryota; kingdom Viridiplantae; phylum Streptophyta; class Pinopsida; order Pinales; family Pinaceae; genus Pinus; species Pinus taeda. The sequence continues at coordinate 5,587 of APFE031266918.1, read as the reverse complement.
CTGTCAGGGATTTGAGACTACAGGGATACACAGATGCTGACCAGGCTGGTAGTCTGGTGGATCGTAAGTGCACATCTGGGTGTTGTTTCTGCTTGGGAACTACCTCTTTATCTTGGATGAGAAAGAAGCAGAAATTGATTGCACTAAGCATTGCTGAGGTCGAATACATTGTTGCGAGTATGGCTGATTGTGAAGCAATTTAGTTGAGGAAGCTCTTTAGTGAGGTATTTGAGCACATGCTAGATACCACCATCATATTCTGCGACAACCAGGGTGGGATTCCTCTATCAAAGAATCTCATGTTCCACAACCATTCCAAGCGCATTGATATCAAGTACCACTTTATCCGAGATATGGTACAACGAGAAGTAGCTAGGCTCTAACACATCAAGACAAATGAGTAGGTTGTAGACATTCTCATGAAGGCTCTTGATAAGGTCAAATTCTTAACCTTTCGAGAGAGACTTGGAGTTGTTGAACAACTCTTTTATGAGGGTCTCATATGAGTTGGACACATAGCTCTGTGAGCTCCTCAAAGTCTAGTGTACTTCTTGGAACTAGCTATGATCAACCATAGGGTGAGTGGTTCACCTTCCCTTGTGATACCCCATTATGGTTGACATGTGTGTAGGCTGAGTGGTTCACCTTCTCCTACCGCATATGAGGAGAATGACTCATTCACCTTCTCTTGTTAATGCCCTGACACACATCCTACTCATAGAGTCCAAGACTCATGGGAAGTACCTCTCATCTAGCCAATGAGTTGGGAAAAGCTGGTTAGGTACCATAGCACTATCGATGGATGCATTGTGTACTACCGTACTCCCTATGACTAGGATACATGGTGTTCAACAACTTGATCTCAGATCAAGGACTGAATTTAGTTAGTGAAGAGTGGTATGATACACTATCGATCGCTTCTTCTTCACTATTTCTTGATGGTTTAGCAGAGAAGAGAAGTACATGTCATTGATGATAGGGATGGTACAGGATGACAGGTTGAGATGATGATGGATTGGTAGGTGGAATTCTCCCTTGTTGAGAGAGAGTGTTAAAATTGGAAACTAGGGCCAACTTCCACCTTATGACAGTTCATATGATGGAGATGATTATTGCATTGGATTCGTCTTTCAGAAAGGTACAATTTTGATATAAAGATCATCTCATTCTCACAAGAAAAAATGAAATTTTGAATTTATTCTTTCTCATGGACAAATTTTCGAGGTCGGCGTCAGTCAAATGTAGGCTCATGAAGCCCAATGGATGGATCCCCTCACCCTCAATGAATTGTATAACTAGGAGTGACCCTTGTCTCATTTGGACAGTCACTCATCTCATCACATTATCTTCTCTCTCCTCTCCTGATTGATTCTTACAACTTGGAGGATCTTTTCTCTTCGCATGTGTGGAAGGAAGACTATTTTTGGAGGCCGAAATTTTCTGTGATTAGGTAGCATTGACTATCGTTGACTTGGGTTCTTTTACTACACCGTTGACTTCTGTTTTGGGCTAGAACTTCAATCTTTTTAGGAAGTATTCTTTGGCACAAAAATCAAGGCATTTGGGGATAGTATGACCACATTCCCCGCATTGTTTACTTTTTGTTTGACTGCAGAAATTACAACAAGCATTTTTTGGGTTCATTGAGTTGTTTTGGTTCGACTTTGACCCTCTCTTGAGGTCATACTATTTTGCTATTGACTAAGTTGATTTCAGGTTGATTTGGGGAAGCTTTGACCACCGCCAAATTTCTGGTTATGGATGCATTGGCAAATCTATTTTGAACTTGTACTTATGGTATTTGTACTCTCTCTCTGTTGAACTATTGAAGAATAATAAGAAGATTTGATCTAAGGGTTTCTGCACATTGGGGTTTGTCCCTGACATCTGCCACATCTTATGTCCTCTTGTCTTGGCTTGTCTTCTGCATATGATTTTATGTTCTATATGTGTTCACTGTCAATGTTTATAAGTTAATATGATTGCTACTCGATATGATTGGAAATTGTCATCGGATTACTAAAGGAACATTGAAGTAAATTGTGCTTAAGCATAGAACATAAACTACGTGTGGAGATTGTTAGGGCTCTTGGCAAGAAGAATGATATCATCAACATAAAGGAGAAGTATTATTGATTATAAAGAGAATTAATGTATGAATAAAAGACATATATTTAAGAAACATGTTACAAGATTCTTAACAATGGAGATTTACTCCCACTTTACCTTGGAGACTCTTGATATGTAAATATTAATTGTTACAATACTATGCAGCAATACTATGACTTACAAATATCACATGCCCAAAAATCATAACTCATGTGCATATGACATTTTTAATTAAATTACATGATATTTTTTAATTAATTAAGTTTATTAAAAAGTTAGAAAGAGCTTAACTACTTTTGAGATAAATCTCA
>APFE031266917.1:220937-238901 GCA_000404065.3 Pinus taeda | reverse complement strand
AGTAGTGGCTTTGTTTTAGAATTAGAAAAGACCTTTTATGTTCCAAGTTTCTCTAGAAACTTGATTTCAGTTTCAAGACTTGTACCTTTTGGATATTCCTTAAACTTTTCAGAAAAATATTTCAATCTATTTTATAAATCTGATTATGTTGGGAATGGTATCTTGTCTAATGGTCTTTACTGCATGATACAGGAGAAAACGTCTCCGTGTAGTCGATTCCTTCTTTCTGAGTGAATCCCTTAGCAACAAGTCTTGCCTTGTATCTCTCAATGTTGCCCAATGAGTCTTTCTTTGTCTTAAAGACCCATTTACATCCAATGGCTTTTGCACCATTAGGCAACTCAACAAGATCCCAGACTTCGTTCCTCTTTATAGAATTCATCTCTTCCTTCATGGCATTGTACCATAGTTCTGATTCTTTGCAACTCATGGCTTGTGAGAATGACTCGGGATCATTTTCGGCTCCAATGTTGTAGTCAGATTCTTGTAGATACACAACATAATCACTAGGAATTGCTGATCTCTTCGGTCTAGTAGATCTTCTTAATGTTGTACCATCATCTTCCTGAGAAGTATGTGGTTCAACTTGTTGTTCAAAAGTTCTTGGCAACTCTTGAACTCCTTGATCTACTTGAATATCGTCAACAACTTGTGGAACTTCAATGATTGGTTGTTCAACACCAGTTTGGACTTGAGGGGTGCTATGAACAATAATCAATCTATCACTTGAAGTGGAAGGTTGAGATTCTGAATGATCCTTCTCAGAAACTATGTTTCTGGTTTGACGCTCCCACTGATCAAGTCCACAAAAACTTCGCTTTTCTTGATCCAACAATCCTAGTGCTGTGAGATGGACAATAAAATCTGAACCTTTAGGACCTTCAGCATATCCAATGAAATTTACCCACTAATGGTCCTTGGTCCAGCTTCTTCTCTTGTGGATTATAAATTCTCACTTCAGACGGGCATCCCCAAACGCGCATATGTCGCAAACTCGGTTTCCAACCTTTCCATAATTCAAATGGTGTTTTAGAAACCGCCTTGGTTGGAACTCGGTTTAATATATACACCGTCGTCTTAAGTGCTTCAGTCCACACGGATTTAGGAAGATTGGAGCTGCTAAGCATACTCCGCACCATGTCCAATAATGTTTGATTTCTTCTTTCTGCTACACCATTCTGGTCGGGTGAACTAGGCATGGTGTATTGGGCAACAATTCCATGCTCTTGAAGAAATTTAGCAAATGGCCCAGGTGCTTGTCCATCTTCTGTGTATCTACCATAATATTCTCCACCTCTATCTGATCTCACGATCTTAATTTGCTTTCCGCATTGTTTCTCTACTTCAGCCTTAAAGATCTTAAAGACATCTAATGCTTCGCTCCTTTTATGAAGCATGTAGAGATACATATATCGTGAGTAATCATCTATAAAGGAGATGAAGTATCTCTGACCATGTGAGTCCATGTCTGGACTACATATATCAGTATGTATGATTTCTAATATGTCCGCACTCCTATTGGCACCTTTCTTTGACTTGTTGGTCTGCTTACCCTTTATGCAGTCCACACAAGTCTCAAAATCAGTAAAATCCAGAGTATTAAGTACCCCTTTATTTACCAATCTTTTAATTCTTTCTATGGAGCTATGACCTAGTCTCCAGTGCCATAATTTAGAGGAATCTTCTTTAATAACACATTTTTTAGTCCGAGTGTGAACATACATTGAATCATAAGTGACATTGTTTTGTAAATTAATGCAGTAAAGACCATTAGACAAAATACCATTCCCAACATAATCAGATTTATAAAATAGGCTGAAAGATTTTTCTGAAAAGTTTAAGGAATATCCAAAAGGTACAAGCCTTGAAACTGAAATCAAGTTTCTAGAAAAACTTGGAACATAAAAGGTCTTTTCTAATTCTAAAACAAATCCACTACTTAAAGTTAAATAACATGTTCCTATAGCTTCCACATGCGAGCCCATTTTGTTTCCTGATAAGATGCTTTGCTCACTTCCCACTGGTTTCCTTAGGTTTTGCAAACCCTATAAGGAATTCGAAATGTGAATTGTTGATTCAGAATCAATCCACCATGTGTTAATATTAACATTAACCATATTAGATTCATAACAAACAAATGAGATCAAATTACCTTTGTCTGCAAGCCATCTCTTAAATTTTGTGCATTCCTTCTTCATGTGTCCCTTCTTCTTACAAAAGAAACACTTGGAATCCTTTTTGATACGGGCTTGGGGAGGTACTTTACCTTTCCCTTTCCGATTGGCTTGAGATTTTCCCTTTCCACGTGTTGTCAGCATTGCACTCTCTCCCAGTTCCATCACTAGTCTCTCTTCCTCTTGAACACACATGGTCACGAGTTCATTGATTGACCATTTGTCTTTATGTGTGTTGTATGAGATTTTGAAAGGTCCATATTGGTGCGGAAGGGTGTTCAAGATGTAGTGCACTAAGAAGGACTCCGATATATCAACCTCGAGTTTCTTCAATTGAGCCACAGTGTCCCTCATCTGCATGATGTGCTCGCGCACACCTTTCGCACTAGTGAGTCTTAGGGATGAGAACTTCATGATTAAGGTGCTTGCTAGTGCCTTGTCTGAAGTGACGAATTGATCGTCAATGGCCTTCAACAAGTCTCGGACCTTTTCATGCTGATCAACGGAACCACGAATACCAGCTGAAATTTTAGTCTTGATGAACATCATGCTTAGACGATTGGAATCGCTCCCATCGTTCATAAAGCGTGATGTCCGCTGCAGTGCTGGTATTAGTGAGTGTCGCTGGTTCATCTTTCCTAATAGCATAATCTATGTCCATCCACCCCAAATGAAGGAGAATCCTCTCCTTCCAAACCTTATAGTTATCTCCCTTAAGTTCGGGAATATCACAACGAATTTCAGAGAAATTTACAGGTTGTACTACTGCATAAAAATCACATGCTTATGTTAAAATTGAGGCTTAATAAAATTTCTTGTTTTACCAATGTAAATCATGCTCAAAATTGAATCTAATGACATAGAAATTGCCTGTGGGTTAAATTTTTAATTCAAGCAGATTCAATTATTCATTGTTTTGAACTTTATGATAAAACTATTAATTCATAACTCCTGTGGGTAGGTTATGAAATTTTATCCTAATTAATTACATAACCAACTTCATATATAACATATTCGTTATAAATCAAACCCTTATCAAATAATTCATATTCGTTATAAATATCCCATTAAAAAAAAAGAAAAAAAAAAGAAAAAAAAAAAAGAGAAAGGTTCAACGAATAATTAAAAGGTTATTTTTAATGCATATATATACCCAAATAACCATATGAATTATTTTATATGGGTAATATCCCAAAAAAAAAATGAACATATGATAAATCAAATAATAACAGCAAATAGATGTAGTATGGGTAGATAAGATGTAGATCTATCACAGCATGTAAATGCAGTATGGGTAAATAAGAAGATGGGTTCCATAATAAACCCCATGCTGAAATTATTTTCTTTCCCATACAAGCTAAAGAGAACACAACTCTGTTGAGCAATAGATAGATTCAAAGCCTGGTTGAATAAATCAGAAACTAAAAAAAAAAAATTAAAATTTACTAAATATTTCAAAAACAACAGTCCAATATCAAAAAGTTGTACAAATGTAATCTTGTTATGTAGCAGGTGATTTGATGCACTAATTTGGGCGTTAACCCCCAATGGCTAAGGCAAATTAGTGCGGAAATCAATGATATTCGCAAAAGCCTTAGAATTACTCGGAAGGATGCAGGGGGCAAAGAAAACTGTCGTATATAGATTTGGAATTTCAAGGGGCAGGGAAATGAAATTCAACACATTCAGTAGCAAAGGAGAACCTGGCTCAGTGCAACGCATCTAGGGAAACTCTGATAAGCCAGAAGCTCCCAAATATCTGATGGATGACTAACATAATAGTTACCAGGGGCCGTATATGCAAGTTAAGATGTTGAATCGATCGCTGCTAACATCAAAATGTTGGACAATGAACAAATTCACCAACAAAACATGTCATTAAGGTTCTATTTAGTCCTTAATTTTGAAAATAAACTGTTTATATTTAAAGTAGCCTCAAAACAGGAGATGAACTCGGCTTCCATAGTGGAAGTGGCAATCAAAGTTTCCTTGGCACTCCTCCATGATACAGCTCCACCGGCCATCATAAAAATGTAACCTGATGTTGATTTGTGTGAATCAACACATCCACCAAAGTCAGAATCTGAGTAGCCAATTACTTCCGAGTTGTCCGTCCGTCTATACGTAAGCATGTAGTCTTTGGTTCCTTGAAGGTACCTCATTACTTTCTTTGCAGCTCTCCAGTGGTCTAAACCTGGATCGCTCTGATACCAATGTAAGAAAAATTTGCAACAGCGATTCTATATGCTTTAAAGAATCTAAAAAATGAAACTTTAGATGTCCAGGATTACCTCCAACCATTGATAACCCTCTTGCTGCAAACCACAGTCCACTTGCTTCTTCACTGAAACAGCACTCCAGCTTCAATCCAAGCAAAAGGAAAAATCACAGAAAATCTGAAGGCACTTCCAAGCTATGCTCTCTCAGCTAGATGGTGTAAACAACTTGAAGGGGATTGAGATGCTAGCTTGGGGACCAAACAGATGAAATTTATAGCCAGCTTCCATCAAGCTTCTAATGGCTATGTGTCAGGTGTTCCACAGATCAAGGTAGAGAACTCCAGATGGAGTAATGGACCACTTCAGAAGCTCTAACCAGAAAATTAATTAACTGCAGTTGATTTCCTTAATTTAAGGAAATTACTGCAATTAGTTTCCAAAAATTAAGGAAAGATTGCAGTTTAGTTCCATAACTGTAAGTTATAATTGGAAGAACTTAATGGAGCTTAACAAAACAATATTATAACAAATAATATAATAAGTACTACATACCATACATAATACATATATATTATAGTATAAATTTTACTTCCAAGATTTACGAGATAAACTATATCTGACAATTAGTTTTTTGAATTAAAAGAATTTGTTACCAACAATACTATAACAAATAGTATAATAAGTACTAACATACTATATATAACTTGTTACTACGTATACTATATATAACTGGTTACTAACTTGTTACTACGTGGTATTTATTTATAATACATAGTATAACTTTTATTATTATATATATAATAATATATTATATATAATTTGTTACGACGTTGTTACATATAATATAATTAATAATATATGCTATAACTTTTTATTATTATATAATATATAATATATTATTTGTTATAACGTTGTTATATATAATATATTATATTATAGTACATATATTATATGTAATAACAACTTATATGTAACAACAACAACGTAGTAACCAGTATAACAAGTTATATAATATATTATATGTAACTTGTTATTACATGGTTAATATATATATATTATATATATAACATGGTACATATAATATAGTATAACTTGTTACTTTTAATATAGTATAACTTTTATTATATGTATTTATATAATATACTATAATTTATTATTATTATTATACTTATATAATATAGTATAATTTGTTATTACATAGTAATAAGTGTTATATAGTAGTTAGTATAACTAGTATTACATAGTAACAATAAGTATTACATAATAAAATAGTATAAGTATAACTTGTTACTACATAGTAATAAGTGCTACAAAGTAGCTAGTATAACTAGTACTACATAGTAACAATAAGTACTACATAGTATATATAATAGTATAACAAGTATTGCATAGTATAACGTGTTACTACATAGTAACAAATGCTACATAGTAGCTAGTATAACTAGTATTACATAGTAACTATAAGTACTACATAGTATATATAATATAGTATATATAATAGTATAACAAGTACTACATAGTATAACTTGTTACTACATAGTAACAAGTGCTACATAGTAATTAGCATATATACTGGCTCCTTTCTAAAAAAATAGTGAAACTATATTATTGTGATATATTAAAAGAATTAGCAACTAAGTTTTGTAAATGTAGATGTAAAATGTATCTTTGGGTTTTGTAAATGTAGTTGTCAAATGTGTCTTTGGGGTAGGATTGGTTTTAATCTATTTCAAGATGTTGAAAATTATCATTTAATATACATCTTAACTTAAAAAATTAAGAAATAATAGAATGTGTTATTTATAAATAGCTATGTAGAGTATATAGTTTGTTTTGAATGTTTTTTTTTTTTAATTAAATGTTATAACTATATTAATTAAATATAAAATGACAAACACACTTAGTGATGATAAACATAAATTTAAAAATATAAAGAAATTATTTATTATGGAGATTACAAAATTAGCTTACAAAATTATTAGACATTTTTCATGTTAATTATAATAGTAAAATTTTAAATTAATATAAACATTATTTTGCAACATTTTAACAAAGAAATGCATCAATTACCTAATTTAATTATGTGATGTCTCACTCAATTATGGAATGCAATAAAACAAAAATAAAATTTGATGCGACCCATGTATTTTTGGCTTAAATTATTATGGAATGCAATAAAAACCAAAACAAAAATTGATGTGATATTTACTCTTGGCTCATTATTTGAGGCATTGGACAATAACATGTCCAAATTGACAATCAATCCCATAACAAATAAATGTCAATAAAATAATTGTAAAAAATAAAAAAGAAATTTTAAAATTAAAACATATCTCATGTTTGAATTAATAGTTCATCAATAAATATCCAATATATAATACCGGCCCCTAAACATGTATAATTATTGAGGTATTAGACAATAACATCTCCAAATTAGCAACCAATTCCATAAAATATAAATGCCAATAAAATAATTGGAAAAGAAAAATTACACTTTGTGAAATTAAAAAATATTTTCCATATTTGAATTAATAACCCATAAAAAAAAATCCAAATATCTAATACCCCTAAACATATATAATAATACTAAAGCATTGCAATATCATTTCATTGATTAAGTTATGATATGATCTAAATTACTATTTCATTGGATTTAGTTTTTGTTAGGTTTTAACTAAATTATATTTCAATGTCATGAAATGAAATGATGTAAATTACTAGGTTATGATATTATTGGATTGGTTGGTGTAGGATTTAGCTTTTATTGGATTTTACGTTCAACATGAAAGTAAATGGTTAGGTTATGATATTATTGGATAGGTAATGATATTGTCTTATTGGTTGGTGTAGGATTTAGTTTTTATTGGCTTTTAAGTTTAAAAGTGTTGAAAATGGTTTGTGTAGAGTTTAGTAATTTTATGGAAAAAGTTAAAGATTATTCGGGTAAAGTTTAAGGTTTAATTTTTAATTGGTTTTAAATTTAAATTTCAAATTCAAATTATATGTAGGATGACAAATTTTATGTAAAAAGTTAAGAATGACTCGAGTAAGGTTTAATTTCTATCCGGTTTTAATTTCAAATTATATGTAAGGATGGTTTTAAGTTTAAATTTCAAATTCAAATTATATGTAAGGATGGAAAAAGTTGAGGATGATTTGAGTAGGGTTTTAAAGGTGTGAGCCACTTAGAAAGGAAATAAATTATTTTGCTAATCATTGATATGTAGATAGACAAATCATTTTTCTATTCAACATTAAAGCAATATAATTCAATAAATGAAAATATTATTTATGATTTAATCTTAAATGAAACATTTGATGCTTCATTTAATGTCACAGTTAGAGTATTTTTTTTAATAGGAACGAGTACATTTTTTAGTGGAATTGATAACTTTGTGCATACAACTGCCACTATTTCACTAGGTAGAACAATTATTTCATCAATGTCACAAGGGCCAACTTACGACATGTCTTTGTTAGCTAATCCTTAGGGATTACATTGTACATTAATAGTTAGATAATGGTTTATTTTTCCGTTACTAAGAGGTTATTGAGACATAACTGTCTCCTACCTACTTCTCATTTGTATAAACAAATGATTTCAATATCAATACATCAATTTTTGTTGTGGAGTTTATTCACAGGCTTGTCTACAGTGGTATCAGAGCACCGATGAAATTATAAACTCCGTGTTGTAGTAAACACTGGTTGCAGCCGGATCTATTAAACTTTTGTTGAAAAGTTTGCCCATGGGGATACAACTCCACAATGACGCGGTGCGTGAAGGATTGCAAGCAAAGGAGTAACAAGATATTTATTCATGTCAGTAATATCTACAATGGTTTTCTCCGTGCGCTTGTCCATAGCTATTTGTTGTTGCCGATATTCCACGTTGCACAATATTACGAATTGATATTCTATCCGACAAAGGTTCATAAATTGTTGAACTATAGGAGGAAACAAACTATCATAGAGTAGCCCACAATAGCCAGGCCATAGAGGATCGAACCACACACAAAGAAAGTGACCAAAGACACTGATAGTTCCTAGTGAACAATAGAGTTGACAAAGGAGCCATTTGAATGTGAAGGTATTAGTTGTCGAAGAAAGGATGTAGGTTGTGCATGGAGCCACAAGAGCTTGGGTCAAATGCTCTTTGGTAGGTCATTTGTGCAGTAGATTTATGGGCTGGAAGATTTGGGGGTCTTTAGTTTTATTGTTTAGATTACATGGATGAAGTATAATTTTGAACTTGTGTATGGATATGGAAAAGATTAGTTTTGTGATCTACACGCATGTAGACACCGCCTTTTATTATCTTTGGTAATGAATCCAATCTATGGTGTGACTTCTATTTACCGAATTAGTTTTGGTTGCCAAATATTTCTATAAATATGTATTCTTTGAATAAAGAATATCTCCATAAAGAATAAAGATAAAAAGACATATGCTTTGATTTATGCTTATGTAACAAAAGAGTTAAGTCAACATATTCTTTCTAGCACCACAAGATTTGTAACATTAAATAAATTAAAAGACCTTTATGACTCCCATTTAGAGCTGGAAATCATACAATTATTAATGAAATTATTTAATTTGGAATTGAAAGATAATGATCCAATGAAGTTAGCCTCATAAATTAAAGCCATTTATCATGATATTGATTCCATTGGTGTCAAAGTTAATTCATAACTCATTGCATTCATTAAAGCCCTATACCCTACCTATTTACACTACTAGGAGTCTGATCCAGGTGCATCTTGCTGGCCACCTGCCAAGTCCACCTAGACCCCCACCATTGTTTCTCTCAGCGTTTTCAGTTTCCTTAATTGTAGCACAACTTACTATTTTTAGCAGTTTTTCGGGCCCTGAACTTCCGAAGCCGTTTTGAGGCCCTAAACGACGTTTTTTTGGGAAATCTGTGGGCAACATGGGTTTATGGACCGATGTTTCCCTTTCGAAAGTGGTAGTGCTCAGATAGATCTTTCTAACGAGCTATTGTACGAGTCAAACGGAGATCGTATGCCAAAGTTACGACCCTGGGAAGTTGATGTACCAATTTACCCAAACGGGGCCCATAGTTTGGTGTTTCATCTTCGAGGGTTAGGTTTTGGAATGTTAAGGGTTTTCCATTGTTTCTCAACAATAAAGAGGCCTTCTAGCCTCATTATAACACAGTTTAGAGGCATGTAGCCACCACATCTCTTCTCAGAGATAAGCTACCATCGCCTTAGCTGGTTTATTTCCATTACTATTTGTAAACATATTTCAGTATTTTACATTAATGAAATGAAGTATTATTTCCGCTGCACTCTGTGTTTATGGTTATCTCTGTAATTTGTTGCGTTCCTGTTTAAGTTTGGATTAGTGGTTTCAGAGCGGTCTGCTTTTTTTCTCTGTTTTTCATTGCATGTCCTCAATGAGGTCGGGACATAAGGAGTTAGGGCTTCAACTGGTCGAACCTTTGCAAGACCAGCCTCGCAAATCCTGATGTCCTCCCATGGCAGATGAGAAGAAAGACGAGGGGGTAGGAGATCCTATCAAAATCTTGCTCGAAGAAGCTCTTGAGCAACAACAGAACGTGATAATGGATAGCTTTGCCCAGATCCTTTAGTGGCTACCCAGAAGCGATGCATCGGCTTCCAATAGCTACTCTGGAAACACCACGCCCTTTAAGGTACAAGTTAATTTTGAAATCCCCATATTCGAGGGTCAGATAGACGCATATGTCGTAGATAAATGGTTAAATCTACTAGAGGGCTATTTTTCTGTTCATGAATTTTCGAGTCGGGAAAAGATTGTTTTCGCTCTTCTCAAAGTAGCCCCCCACATCAAGGACTGGTGGGAAACCTACTGCAAGCAGAAGGATGAAAGTACCGGCTCACTATTTTCAGCCGCACCCACCTGGAATTCATTCCAGGATGCCATCAAGGAGCAATACTACCCTGTCAGAAGCTATGAGGATGAATACATAAAGTGGACCACATTGCGGCAAGGAAGGGACCAAGACGTGTCGAAGTTCACCAATCGTTTCCATACCCTCGCACAAAGTTGGGTATCAAGGATTCAGAGCAGCATTTGATACTCAAATACCACAGCTACCTGCACAAGTACATCCAGGTAGAAATAGAATTCCTGAACATCTCCTCGCTCGACATAGCATACCGATATGCCCTAAAGGTTGAGCAAAAGTTTAAACAAAAGAAGCGAGACTTTGGATCTGCGAATCCAAAGCAAGGGAAAGGTGCCCCTAAACCACATAACAAAGGACAAAGCCAAGGCGGGGCAACCCAAGACAACCCGCCAAAGCTACAAGCAAAGAATAGTGCCGCGAAGCTGAAAAAGGACACGGGAAAATGGTGTGAGTTCCATAAGAGCTCCACTCACAACACAAGTGAGTGTTGGTCCAAGCAGTCAATGGTGGCTGAGCTAAAGGTTTCAGAATTAGATGCATGTTCTGACTCTGAGTCAGAACCCAACAAGGGGAATGACAAAGCGAAGCAGATCATTGATGCAAATCCCAACACCACTATTGCTACTGCCAAGATCCAGAAAAATGAACCCGAAGATTCGTAGGATCAAGAGCGTCTCTTCTACTCCTAGATGTGGGTAAAGGTCTCCTCGCTATAGTTCGTTGTCGATAGTGGGAGCCAAAAGAACCTCATTTCGGCAGAGGTCGTGAAGCAGTTGGGCTTACCGACCATAGCACATCCACAATCGTACACCATCGGGTGGCTTCACCAAGGATGGGATCTTCGTGTGAGCCAGCAATGTCACCTTCCATACAACATCAAGCCCTTCACGGATGAGGTATTGTGTGACATTTCTCCCCTTGAAGTTTGTGATGTATTATTAGGACAACCATACTTGCGACATGCTGTGTATGAATCAAGGCCCCGTGCTGTTATTATTACATTGGGAAATAAGTTGTACAGGATACCAGAGGTAGCACTGCCTACCGCCATCTCTTTGATTACTGCAAAACAATGCAATAAGCTCATTTCCAAAACCAGGAAATTTGTTTTCCTGATGATACGCCTCAAGGAAAGAAGAAGACGGTGGCCACGACCTCCAGATAGGGCCCCTCCACACGACAACTACAGATGGACAAGTTCGTGGAGGAGTATGAGGACATCTTCACCTCCCCCGTAGGGGTTCCTCTGCACTGTCAGGTCAAGCACTCCATCGATCTGACCCCAGGTGTGACGCTACCCAATGGACCAATTTATTGGCGCTCCGTTCTGGAGAACGATGAAATTAAGAGGTAGATTCAGGAGCTCTTGCAGAAAGGTCACATTCGTCTGAGTTCATTGCCTTGTGGAAGCCCGATCGTGTTGGTACAGAAGAAGGATGGGACTTGGAGACTATGTATTGACTATCGGGTGCTGAAAAAGATCACTGTCCGTAATAGGTACCCGATCCCGTGGATTGATGACCTCCTAGACCAACTAAAAGGGGCGAAATATTTCAACAAGATCGATCTGAAGTCAGGATATCACTAGGTACCAATTGAACCCTCTGATGTGTGGAAGACTACCTTCAAAGCCAAGGAGGGACTTTTTGAATGGTTGGCTATGCCTTTCGGATTGACAAATGCTCCTGCAACCTTCATGAGGCTAATGGATGACATCTTGTGGCCATTCACCAACTCATTTGTAGTGGTATACTTAGATGACATTTTGATCTTTAGCCAAAGTTGGAAAGAGCTCCTCCACCACATCCGACAGGTTTCCAAACATTGCGGCAACACAAGCTATGTGCCAATTTGGAGAAATGCACTTTTGGCATGACCCAGGTTCAGTATCTGGGATACATTATTGATGAAAAGGGAGTGCATGTGGATCCAGCCAAGATCCAAGTCATTCGGGATTGGCCATCTCCAACACTCTGACAGAGCTCCGCAACTTTCTAGGTCTTGCCAACTTCTACTACAGGTTTGTGTTGGGGTTTTCTCATATCACTTGGCCCTTCAGTCAAGTCACCAAGGGAGGAGCGAAAACAAAATTCTTTTGGTCTGAATCTCAATAGAAAGCATTCATAGAGTTGAAAGATCACCTCTGCACAACACTAGTGCTTGTGTTACCAGATTTACAACAACTATTTGAGGTTGAGACAGATGCCTCTGACTATGCTATTGGGGCAGTCCTTACTCAACACGGGCATCTAGTGGCATATCATGGTGAAACACTTTCAGACACAGTCCAGAAGTATCCCACTTATGATAAAGAGATGTATTCCATTGTGCAGGCTTGCCGATAATGGAAGCATTACATTTTGGGGAAGGAAACAGTCATCCACACAGACCATGAACCCTTGCAGTTCATACAGACCCAAGAGAAATTGCAGAATGATTGCCATCAAAAGTGGTCTACATACCTGCAACAGTTCCATTTGAATATCAAGTATAAGAAGGGTAGCACCAATAATGTTGCATATTGCCTCAGTCAACCACTGATCATGGTGTTAAACACCGTGCTCAACTCTTGTGGGCACGAGACTTCTGACTGGCCACTTCTCTACAAAAGTGACCCAGAATTCGGCCACACATACCAGACACTCTTGGAGGGTCGGTATGTTCTAGATTTTCACCTCCAGGATGCCTTGTTATGCCACCTGGGTCACCTTTGTGTTCCTTCAAGCGAGCGTGCCAAGATGATTTGGGAAGCACACTACAATCAGGCTGCTGGGCATTTCGGGATCGAGAAAATGGTGGCAGTACTGCAAAAGTATTTCTATTGGCCGAATCTTCGAAAAGATGTTGGGAAGTACATCAAATCATGTACTGCTTGTGCCATTGCCAAACCAACCATCAAGAAGCAAGGCCTCTATGCCCCACTGCCTACCCCTAGTCGACCTTGGGAATCCATCTCCATGGATTACATGTCAGGCCTTCCTTCCACTCAGCATGGAAATGACCGTGTTTTTTTGGTTGTCGATAGGTTCTTGAAGATGGCCATTATGGCAGCCTACAAGAAGAATATCACAACAAAAGCCACTGCTAAACTCTTCTTTGAACGAGTGTGGGTGCACTTTGGGATCCCACAGTCTATCATCTCAGATCGGGATAGTCGATTCCTCAGTACATTTTGGTCCAGTCTCTGTTCAATGCTAGACACCAAACTCACTAAGTCCACAGCCTTCCATCCTCAAACTGATGGCCAGATAGAGGTTGTTAATAGGATGATTGTGCACATTTTGCACATGTACAACTCAAAGTATCCATGCACATGGGACAAGAGCCTCCCCTATGTTCAACACAACTACAACTGAGCTCTTCACAACTTGACTGGCCACAAACCTTTTCAAGTGGGCTTGGGATTCCAGCCACTATGCCCCATTGATGTAGCCATGCCACTTGCAGCTACACACATAGATTCAACTCATGTCCAGTCCGAAACAGACAAGGCAACTAGCTTCATTGAGCACTTCCAACATATTCGCCAGCAGATCCATGACATTCTGGAGAAATCAAATGCCAACTACAAGCAACGACATGATCAACATCGGGTGCCACACAAGTTTCAGGTGGGTGACAAAGTCTGGTTACATTTGCAAAAGGAACGCCTTACTGGAGCCTATCGGAAACTGAGATTACTCCGATATGGTCCTTACACCATTACTAAGGTTGTGGGAGACAATGCATTTGAGCTCAACATTCCCCCATTCCTTGGCCTGCACCCAATGTTCAATGTGGATTGCCTTTGGCCATACTTTCCACCATTGCTTGACACATCCGACATTGCAAAACAGTTTACACCTACAGAATTAAATCCAGATTGCATGGAACAAGCTGCAACTGATCAGATCATGGATACATAGATCAAGAACACTCACCAACATACTATCCAACTATATCGAGTTGTCAAAGTAGGCCAACTCCTTCACCAGGGCAAGTGGCTCACCAGGGACCAAGTTCAGCAAAAATTTCCTCATCTCATGGAGGAACTCAACGCAATGGGGACCATTGCTTCCTAAGGGGGGAGGAATGATCCAGGTGGATCTTGGTGGCCACTTACCAAGTCCACCTGGACCCCCACCATTGTTTCTCTCAACATTTTCAGTTTCCTTAATTGTAGCACAACTTACTATTTTTAGTAGTCTTTCGGGTCCTGAACTTCCGGAGCCATTTTGAGGCCCTAAACGACGTTTTTTGGGAAATCTTGGGGCAACATGGATCCATGGATAGATGTTAACCCCCCAAAGTGGTAGTGCTTGGATAGATCTTTCTAACAAGCTATTGTATGCGTCAAACAGAGATAGTATGCCAAAGTTACGACCCCGGGAAGTTGATGTACCAATTTACCCAAACAGGGCCCATAGTTTGGCGTTTCATCTTCTAGGGTTAGGTTTTGGAATGTTAAGGGTTTTCCATTGTTTCTCAACAATAAATAGGCCTTATAGCCTCATTGTAACATAGTTCAGAGGCATGTAGCCACCACATATCTTCTCAGAGATAATATACCATCGCCTTAGCTGGTTTATTTCCATTACTGTTTGTAAACATATTTCAGTATTTTACATTAATGAAATGAAGTATTATTTCCGTTGCATATCTGTATTTATGGTTATCTCTGTAATTTGTTGCGTTCTTGTTTAAGTCTGGATCAGAGTCTCTTCAAGCTAGTGAACAAATGAAAGCCATGGCATTTGATAAACTTGTAGACAAAATTGCATAGAAAGAGAGACAAATCCTTTGGGAAGGAGGGGTCACTTCCCAATTCTAATGTTGATACTTTATGTCTTGCACAGAAAGAAGAGAAATCTCAATAAGAGTCTACTAGAAATGGAAAAAGTAGCAGAGGTCATGGTAAGAAACAATCTAGAGGTGGGTGGGGGGGGGGGGTCCACGCAGGGCGGGGGTCGGGGTTTAATAATCATCAAGGTGATAGGTAGCAAAAGTAATTTCAGAATGATGAACAATTTGTTAAGTGCTATAGATGTGATAAAATTGGTTATATTGTCCCTCATTATCACACTCATGTTGAAAAGATTGGTAAGAAGAAAGAGAAACCACCTCCAAACAAAGGAAAACCACCTAGATCTACCCACTATATTGTTGCATATTGTAATTTTAGTATAAATGATGTTTTTGGCACTACATTTTGCTTTTGGCAAGACACTTAGATATTAGACACTGGAGCCACTTGTCATATGGCCTTCATAAGGGATTTATTTGAAACATTCAGTGATCATATTGATGGAGTAGTTTTTTTGCTGATAAATTACAAATAAAGGCTTCATGAATTGGATCTATTTGGCTAAAACTACAAGGACTCACTAATTATATTTTACATGATGTTCTTTACATTCCTCAATTTCAAAAAAAATTGATGTCTCTCATACATATTAGGCAACAAGGACATTCTATACATATATTTCATGGTATAGTTTATTCAATTCGTAGAGCATCTGATAATGTGATTGCTATGACTGGCGTTGAAGAAGACAAACTTTTGAAACTCAAAGGAACATAATCTTCTACATTCAATTATGCTCATTTGACTCAAGAAAATGATACTTTGTCTTCCAACGTGTTGTGGAATGCTCATTTTGGTCATATAAATTATGATAGTATCGTGATTATGAAACAACAATGGATTAAAGGGTTTCCAACTATTCCAAGAAAACTTGAGTCCATGTGATGCTTGTATTTTAGGGAAGTATTGTAAGCAACATTTTCATAAATCTACTTTTAGATATTCCAAGAAGTTAGGTCTCTTACATTCTAATTTATGTGGGCCCATGATTGTTCCATCTTCCAAAGGTAATAAATATTTACTTTTATTGAAGACTACATGAGGATGTGTTGGGTTTATTTGTTGAAAGAGAAATCTCAGGTTTTTGCAACTTTTAAAAATTTTCAATTATGGTTTAAAAATGAAACTCAACTTAACATTGTCACTCCACGATCTAATAATGGTGGTGAATACACATCTCATTATTTTGAGAGGTATTTGCAAGACAATGGCATTAAACATCATACTACAATTCCTTATAATCTGCAACAAAATGGTGTTGCCAAGCGTATGGATAGAACATTGCTAAATATGGTGAGATCAATGATTTTTAAGAATGTTAAGTTGATTTTTTGGGGAGAAGCAGTACTTTGTGTAGTCTATATTCACAAATGTCGTTCTTCTACCATCAAAACTATGTATCCTTATGAAATGTGGTATAATTGTCTTCTTGTTGTTCAACATTTTAGAGTTTTTGGTTCTTTATGCTATGCATTGATTCCTAAACATCAACGCAACAAATTGGGTGCCAGGATTCGCAAATATCTTTTCTTGGGATATTCTAATACTTCCAATGCTTACATGTTGTGTGATGAGGAGAACGAGAAATTAATTGTTTCAAGAGATGTATTTTTTCTTGAATCTGCTAAAGATGCTTGCACTGTTGATAGACAACTTAATCATTTGGATAAATTCACTTCCAAAAAGTTTTGTTATGAATGGGATAATGACCTTCCACATCTTGAAGAGGGGATTCACATTTTAGATCAGTTTGTGGATTTTCCTTCAAAAAATACTTGAAGATTTGCAGGAGAAACAAAAGACCTAAACCCCTCTATTTATTGATAACTCTTCTACAATTCAATCGGCCAATAATACTATATTTCATGATCGAAGAAAACATATGAACGCCAAATATCTGTTAGAAAACTATATATTACAGAGCAATGGAACCCATAAAATATTGCAGAAATATAAACACAGAAAACACATAAAACAAGAGAGACACAGATTTATGTGGTTCACCCAGTTTGGGCTACATCCACGGAGAAACAACCAGTCCTTCCTGTTATATTATCTAGCAAACTGAAGAGATACAACCTACAGCAGATTCACTATAACACCCTCTTTGCTTTCAATCTCCTCTCTCTCTTCTTCACTCAGAATATAGATCTACATAGATGCAATACAATTCCCTCATATATAGTGAGGGGTTGCCTTCTAGGGAAAAAACCCTAAACTAAACATAACTTCTACTGTCAGATCATCTGCCCAATGAACGACCCAGATTAACTAGAAATTACTAGACTTTTACAAGGCAATTTTACATCTTTTTTTAGCTTTGGGGGCGCTACCCTTGAACCCCTGTCGGGGGATTTCTGGCCCTAGGACCCCCCAGTCGGGGGGGATTAGCACCCCTGGACCCCCGCGAGGGGGACAAGTCCCCCCCGCGTGGAGGGGTGTACAATCTTCCCGGGATATACATCTGGCTGAGACCTTTGAATACAGAAGATAATCAGGCTCCACACCCAAAAATCTCCCACTTGGAGACTAATTAAGCATCTCCACCACTGCTTCATTTGCTATACAATGACTCCTCTTTGGACTTGGTTGTTTCTCATCTTCTTCATCATACTTGAAGACCAATTGAAACTGAGCAGATTCTCAGTTTCTCCCTGGTTACAACTTTTGTTAATATATCTGCAGGATTCTGGCTAGTGTGTATCTTTTCCAACTTCAACTGTCCATCTTCCAACGCTGACCGTATGAAATGGTACTTGAGCTGTATATGCTTAGTCTTGGAATGAAATGCAAAGTTCTTTGCAAGATGTATGG